>JAAAKQ030147126.1:0-13056 GCA_010016005.3 Zanna intricata
CCTGAGAAGAAAAGATTAGAAGCTTTTGAAATGTGGTGTTACAGGAGAATTTTAAAAATCAGATGGGTGGATAAAGTGATGAACGAAGAGGTTTTGCAACAAATCAATGAAAATAGAAGCATTTGGAAAAATATAGTTAAAAAAACAAACAGACTTATAGGCCACATATTAAGGCATCCTGGAATAAATGCTTTGATATTGGAGGGACAGGTAAATGAGAAAAATTGTGCAGGCAGACAATGGCTGGAATATGTAAAACAAATTGTTAGGGATGTAGAATGTAGGAGGTATACCGAAATGAAACGACTGGCACTAGACAGGAAATCTTGGAGAACTGCATCAAACCAGTCAAATGCTGAAGACAAAAAAAAATAAGTTTTTACAATTCAGTTAACCTTGTTAACAGCTGATATTTTATATTAATAATGTAACAATGTACCTAATTCTAATACTGTTTAGAATAAATTTACATTTTTTTCTGTTAATATTAAACATTTATATAGTCATGTATACTTACACATAATCTTTTGTATCATTCATTCAAACACTAAAGGATCATATATAAATATAAGATGAACAATGTCTGTTTTTATTTAGTGTTTGAACTAGTTGTTGAACAATGAAACCAGGGAATTTGTTATTCAATGATCATACAACATAATAATAAGACATAGTAATCACCATCAGGATATTGGCTTAGGGGAGCCAGCAACTAATAGATGAGATATGTACAGACAGGCTGGTGGTTGCTAACAACAAATAATTTAAGTGGTACTATGTGTCTTCCTCTGGCTATTGGGAGAGAGCTGAATTGTGCCTACATTTCTCCTCTCTCTTCTGTTTTCAGTAAGTCCATTGTTCACTTTCTTGAATAAACTTGGGATCAAGTAATTGTTATTTGTGAGAAAAGCTATGTAATTTCAAGACTTGATTACGATTCTTTTCAGGTTATCTGAAAAACCATAATAGTATTAGTCACTTAATGTTATTATGGGTAAGATATTTAACATGCAAAAACTATATCCTCTTTTTGATTCTTTAGGGACCAAAAGGATTAGATGGCTTATCTGGACGTGACGGAGAAAAAGGTAGTAAAGGAGAACGAGGATATCCAGGTCTTAGAGGTTATGATGGTGATTCAATAGGAATACCTGGACCTCAGGGACCTATTGGACCTAAAGGAGAGAAAGGAAATGCTGGATTACCAGGTTCTCCTGGAATGCCAGGTAATTTTTTTTATTATTTTTGATATTACTGAGACATCTCCATGTGTGTATTATTTAAAATTTTTGAACCCAGCATTTATCTTATTCCTTGCTGATAAACTAATATCTGTTCTACATTACCATTTAATACATTGGATATCTTCATTGTTTACAAAATACATTCTATCTCTGTTATTTATTTAGTTCTGGAAGAACTAAAGAATATTTTAGTTATTTAGTCAGCTTTAGTTCTATTGTCTAACATTTTCAGCAGGAAAGTTGAGTAATTATTATTAATTTCATTCTTCGCTTCTTTTAATTACATCACTACTTCTGTTGTTTTCTTTTAATTTTATTTATTATATTTAAGGTTCTGATTCCTCCCCAAAGAAATGATTAACCCTCCTGCAAAACCTGCTATTTGCTTACCCAATTTCCAGTTTTTTATGAAAAACCTTATTCTTAATTAAAAAGAAATAACTCTTTTACATAGCCAAAAAATATGATTTTATCAATAAAAAAATTAAATTTCAAATATTGTTATCATAGAGCAAGTTTTGCCACTGTTTAGGAAGGATAAATAAAAAAATAAAGGCCTCCAATGATTATACCGGTCAACAAAGTTTTTGTCACAAAGCAACTAAATTGACATTTTAAAAGTACTTTCTTTGCTGATTTCAAAAATGTTCTCAGAATTTTTCTATCACCCTCTGTTTTGTTGTTATGTCTTATTTATCATTACATATTATGATGTACATAATATTGTTACATATTATTGTTGATGACGTTGAGTACAACAGAATTGTTGTTATTTATAACAAATATTTATAGAGATCAGTCATAACTGAGTACAGTAATTACTTTTGTACAGCAATGATTCATGCTGACTGATGATTCAGAAATGTGTCACAACTATGGCTAATCATAAGAGTTGCCAGTTTCAGGCAGTGTGCATTCATATTTCGGTTAGGAAGCATTCAGACATGTTTCTAAATTTGTTCAGTTGTGTATTTATTTGTTAATTTACAATTAAGTAATTTTTTGTGTGTTTAAAATATCAAGTGCCACAATGCTACTTCTGCGTAAATAAACCAAATTCTTTTTGGTTAGTGGTTTGTGGCGAGTTAATGTTAAAAATCAACCGTGCATATTTATATTTACTCCATACATTAAAAAGTGTTACAAACTTTATTTTGGATGTAAAGTTGGTGACCAAGATATGACCTGGGCTCTTCATTATTGTTGCATTACTTGTGTCACTTTTGTTTTAAAATAAGTTAAAGGATGGTTAAAAAATGGGTTTAAGGATCCATGAAATTCACTGTGCCAGTGATCTGGAAGGAACCAAGAGATCTTTGCACAAACTGTTACTTTCGTTGGACAAATGTTTGTGGTATCAATTCTAAATCAAAACATACTATAAAATACCCCAATTTACCATCTGCTAACAGACCTGTTTCTCACAGTGATGAAATGCCAGTGCCAAAACCTCCTGAAAGTAGGACAATACTAAGGAAGCGGTTCAATACCAAGTGTTGATGAAACAGAAAATAAATCTGATGATGACAGCTGTGATGATGGTTTAACTAGTGATCTTTCTAAAAGTCAAGCTGAACTTTTGGGCTCCAGATTAAAAGGTTGGAATCTTCTTCGTCACAAAACAAAAGTTACTGCACTTAGAAATAGACAAGGTGAAATTGAAAACTGTTTTTCTGTTGAAAATGAAATTGTTTACTGTAATAATATTAGTTGAAAAAAGTATCCAAGCAGAAATCTGTTTGGATATCATTCAAGAGTGTCTGCAAAAACTTTTTAGGAAATCATAAGGAAGAAAATTACAAAGAAATAGTAGGTGATCTTTTAACATCATACACTCATGGGATGCAGTATGTCACTGAAAATCCATTGTTTGCATTCCCACCTGGATTTCTTCCCAGAAAATCTTGGAGCAATGAGCGACAAACATAGGGAGTGGTTCAATCAGGACATTTCAGCTATAGAAAAATTATATCAGAGAAAGTGGGGTCCAAATAAGCTTCCAGACTATTGTTGGACACTTAAAGAGATAGACCTGAAATTGAATACAACAAAAAAAGGAAATATGACAAGTAAACTGACACTTCCATTTTCTAGGTAAGCATATATTTTGTTGTATTGTGTAAAAAAACGAAAAAATTTAAATCACTTTTAAGTCAAAAACCTTACATGATAGAGAAAAACCAGTTACATTTTTAAATTCAGGGTAAAAAATACTAAAACAAATATTATAATTTTTGTGACAAAAAAGTAATTTTTTGTTGACCCATGTTATCTTTCACTTGCTTCAAAGTACACAAACATTTTCCTTCAATTTTTTTCAAATATAGGAACAAAAAGTTGAAAAGAGCAAGATAGGTAAGCAGGAAGACTGAGGGATCTCAGTCTCCCTGCTTACAGGGTGACTGTAAAACAAAGTGACCAGATGAATGGTCATTTGCCAAATGAATGGTTTTTGATGAATGAATTGAAAATTTCACTTAATAATTTAACTTTATAATCTGTTTCTGTTAGTATTTATCTGATGATATTTCTTGTTTTTATCATTCCCACCAATTTCTTTTAGGATTTACAAAAGGGATTGTTGATCTAAAGAATCATTTGCTTTCTTAAATTCAATGAAGATTGCTACATAATTTTTAGCTGTTGCTTTTGCTTCGTGGATAAGAAGTTCAACATAGAAAATTTGTTCTCTACAAAATCAATATTTCCTAAATTCATCTTGATATTATCCTACCTTTTCTCTGTTATAGATTTGATTCTCTATTGCTTTAGATAATATTTTCTATGAAATGGATAACAAGAATATGATTCGTTTTTTTTGTTCACATCGGTTTTGTAATTTTTTTTTTTTTTTTTTTTTTTTTTTTTGTAGAGGATTAATTAAAGTTAATTTCCATTCATCTGGAATTTTTTTCATTTTCCATAGTTTTAAAAATAATTTCAAAAATTTTAGAACATTTCTTAAATTTTCTAAAATTAGCTTTTGCTAATTAAAGTTTTAAATTATTTCTTATATTTCATCCATTTTTGGTGGAAGTGGATCTGGCTAAACTTCTTACAGATGATTTGTTTCTTTTCCGTTTGTTGGGGAAGGAGTCATAGTATAATAATTTCTCAAATTAAAGAAAAATTGTTTAATATTTTTTTTAATTATTAAATAATTTTTTAAATTATTAAACTACTTTTTCAAGAATTGTCTTTGTTATGGATTAATTTCATTTGAAATGTTTAAACATAGACTTGTAGCTTGGTCGGTTTTTAAATTGGGTTTATTGTGTTATTATTTTTTTTTTTTTTAATTCATCAAGATTTTGGTTATTTTCTTTCTTTTTTTTGAAGTTCATAAACTTATGTGGATTTATAAGGAATGTTTCATTTTTTCCTCACTACAGCCGTTTTGAGAAAAACTTCTTTGCAACTTGCCTTCCGCAATCTTTGTTTCTTTTTGTGGCTAAAAGATTATTTTTCTGCTACTTTATTGATTCTTTGAGATTTTTCCAACCAAACAGGAGAATTTATCATTTTAATTCTTATTTTTTTGTTATTTTTTCTTTATTTAATTTTAATTCTATTTTATTTTGTATTTTTTTCTTGGTTGTTGCTACAATTCTATTTGGGATGAACTTTACTTTTTTTCTTGTTAATTCTTTGAACTTTAACATTCATTATTTCTTTGTAATTTTTATAAAAAGATAATAACACACTCCATCTGAATTTCTCCAAGTTTTACAATTGGGATTTCAGTGTATTTAGTGTAATCTCTTATCAATCTTCAAAATATAAACTCTTAAAAATGTGAGATGATAACATTTACAGAGTTTAATTAATCTTCCTCCATTTTAATTGGTTCTTTTGTGGACTGAATATTCTGTGATAACTTTTTGAAAAATTTTTTCGTTTTATCTCCTTGAGAGTTAAAATCTAGCAGAATTTTTTTGTTATTGTGGGGAATTATAGAGGTTGTTATGTTGGGATCCCAAAATTCTTAGATTTTTCTAATTGAAGAATATGATTTGAATAACAGGAAAATACTTGAAAAGATACTATGAGATTTAAGTTATTTTCCATTCTGGTTTTATCTGAAAGCTGTGGAGGCAGTAGCCACTGAAAGAATTTCTTTAGGAAGAATAGTGACTGTGTTTGTAGAGCTCTTCTGACTAAGATTCTCACTTTCTGCTTAACTGAACTAGTAACCTTTCTTGGTTAAAGCCAAGTCCTCCATTCCAAATATTATCCAAAATCCATTTTTTTTTTTTTTTTTTTTTTTTTTAATTTTAACTACTTCTGTTAAAGTGAAATATAAATTACAGATTTGTGATTTTTTTTATTTTAGGAAATGATGGATCAAAAGGTGATGCTGGTGGAAGGTGTCAAGACTGTATACCAGGCCAACCTGGAGAGAAAGGAGATCATGGTTTTGATGGAATTCCAGGTAAGGAAGGTCCCAGAGGACCAACTGGTGAAAGAGGTCATTTAGGAGAACCAGGAGACATTGGAAATCCTGGAGTTGCTGGATTGCCAGGTACTCCTGTAAGTATATAACAATTTCAAAAAAACTTTTAACAAATACAGGGGATCTCATATAAAAAAATGTACCCATTCTCATAGCCTTTATGTTAGCAGATGTAAAAGATATTAGTAAATTATTAAATATATTTTATTTTGTTTAAAACATTTTACAATACTAAATTCTAGAATAAATGCTCAAAGTATCTGCACTTACTAATGTTAAATACAGTTGTAAGCAGAAATTTAATGCAGGTTCTTTGATATTGATCACCAATTCTTGTAGTGTTTGTGGTTTGTTGATATTGTACATGAGATGTACATCTTCTGCAGATGCAGTAGTTTTTCATGATTTTAAGCACTTCAATTTCTAATGCATTGGTGATTTACATAGTTGTCCAAAATAAACCATACTTCATCATAGAAATATAACAAATTCATTATCATGAATCTCCACACGTACAAATTGGTGAAACCAAAGACAATTCTAACTATTAATTTGTATTTTTTCAGAATCAGTAATTCTATGAACTCTTTGAATTTGATATATCATAGGTTTAACTGTTTTTCCACTATGAACAGTTGATTAATGCAAGATAATGTTAGTTTACAAACATCAAATTGTTTTTTTGGCGAGGCAGTTAAGCGGTTATTTTTTTTAACGACTATGTGTCACCTAACACTGTCCTATATCTTTTGTTTTTCTTGTCATTAATAGAATCAGTCTTCTTAAATTTAGGTCACTGTCTTGTTAGGAACTGGTCTGTTTCAGTACTTCAGCGAAAAGATTCTTAAACTGCAATCTCTTGTTACATATGACTCAATAATAAAAACACATTCTCTTGTGAAAACACCACCTTCTCACTGAAAATACCCTGAATGCTGTGATTACTTTGCAATGGATTCAGTGATAGTCTACTACATCTGGAGATTTACAGAAGTTGGACAAGTCCATTCCACTACGTCCACATGCTTGAATAAACTCCAATATTTACTTCAGTTTGGTAGACATTGGGAGTAATAGGTACGGGAGTAAAGTAGTTAATATAAATGTTATAGTAAGTTGTTTGATGGGTTGTGCATGTGTAAAACACTTTTTAACTGAAAAAAAAACTGATTTATGTAATTCTATATTAGTGAGCAAGTATTGACTTCCATCCAAAAGAATGGTCTTTTAACCATTCAGTTTGCCTGAGTATTTTTTAACTTGTAATATATGAAATTTATTACTGTATTTTGTTTTTTTGGCATAATGAATATATTTTTAAATTTTAACGTTTTTCAATTTTAGTGATTACATCAGCCAAGTATGTATGTATGATATATTGATTTGATTTCCAAAAATTGAGTGTCAAGTATTTATTTCAGAAAATTTTAAGTTTTAATAAGTTTTCAGAAAATTTTGCCTGGTTTCATTTATTTAAACAACAGGTTTAATGTACGATTTCATTTAATAATGGATTTAAGAAAAAATAAATTGGAATAGCATTGAATCTGAATTTGCATTTTTGGCTTTATCAGCAATTTGTAGTAAAAGAATTGTGTGTTTTCAATCATTAGTTTTTGTTGATGTTTTCCTAACTGCCATTTAATATTGTCATTTTTTCTTAATCTTCATGTTTTCCTTCTTCTTTCATATAATCTTTTGAACTACCAGAATTGTTTGATTTATCTTAATTTTCTTTTAGTATGTCTAAACTTCTCTCAGATTCAGTGCCGTTTGAAAAATAAAACAGGATATATAATATGTTTACGACATGAGCTTCCATGGATTTTATATTAATAATGAGTCAACTGGTGAGTCTATTGTCGTTAAATTTATCTACCAGATTGAGATTTGTCGATTTCAAAGCATTTGGAACGATCTTTGTTATACCATTATTTTTTTTTTGTTATCCTGCTGATGATAGTTCAGTTATGTACATTAAAAGTGTTCTGTATTATGCTTCAGATGAATTTAATTTTTACTTTCAAAATAATTAGAATTTATAATTATAAAAAACTATCAATTATATATAAGTTTCTAATGATAATAAATTGGGATTGGGGAAAAGTTTCTTCATAATTTTCCGCTAAATTGTACATAAATTGGATAACTCTGGTATTATTAAGCAAATTTGTCAACACTTGCATGCTTTTGAATGGTGACATATTACTCACTACTTTTAGAAGAATTATAATTATATTAATCTCTTTATTTAAAAGTTCTTATCTGCTAAATATGAGCGAAAATAAAGAAGATATAATCTGAAATTTTATTTTGAAAAAGAGAACAGTGAGGACTAAGGCTGCTAAAAAAACTTATGTTGTTTATGGATATGATGAGGTATTGGTACATGTGACACAAAGCTGGTTCAAGCAATTTCAATCTGGAAATTTTATGTCAGTGAAGCATCTTTCTCTGATAAGCTAAAAACTGGAACGCCTATGAAATCATGCAACATTTTGGGTAAGATTGCTCCATTAGCAGTTGTGACATCAGTAACATGACTATATACTGATATCGCGTTTAAACATCAACCACAAAACAGGCTTAAACCATTTGAAGAAGGCTGGATATAGAAAAAAAAGTTCATAATGAACCATTTTTGAAATGGTTCATATGAAAATAGATCATATATGATTATGCATAGAAAAGAATATGAGTGAAGTTCAGTGAAGTTTTGGAAATGGTGACAAAGCCAGGACTGGAATCAATAAAAGTGATGCTTTGTATGTGGTGGGGTCAGAAAGGAATTATTCACTATGAACTGCTACCGCCCTGTCAAACAATTGATTTTAACCTCTACTATCAACAAGTGGAAAGATTATGCCAAGGAATCTTGGTAAAATGACCAGAATTGATCAGAAGGTAAAATTTTATCTTCCATCATGATATTGTTAAGCCTTGCATATCTTTGGAGACCTATTGAAAATTGTGATAGCTTGTCCAGGAGGTTTTAATACATCCATCACATTGTTCTAACTTTGCACTGTTAGATTATTTTTATTCTGGTCTCAACAGAATTCTTTTTAATGGTATAAAGTCAATTTCAAAAGAGGACTAAAAAATCACTTACAGTGACAGGATTATAATTTTATCTCAATAACACCTAAAGGTTGTCGATTAGAACGGCAATAAGTATTGTTTTGGATTACATAAAAACAGTTCTTTTTATATATTTTTTAAGATCAAGCAACTATTTTTTAAAGTAAAGATTGCTTTTTCATAAATTTAAACACAAAGGATAATTTTAAATGTTTTATTTAATTTAATTGATATACACCTTTCATAATTATGGGTGTCAAACTCTGATCTGATAGCTCATTTTTATATCTTGAAAACTTGTTCTAACTTCCTGAGAGATCTCCATATCATCTTATGGGGATGATAGGTATATACATAAGCAAAATAAATATCTTTTAATGATGAAAAGTTCAGCATTTTTATTAAAGTGCTTTATTTGTTATTAATAAAATAATTTTGGTAATTTCAAAAGAATTAATCATCTAATAATATACCCAAACATTTTGCTTTATGAACAACTATCTTACTCTATCAATAATAGAAATTCTATTCACAACATTATGTTTACCTGAGAAGTCAATATCACAATGGTTTATTTTTGTTTAAAGTTAGATGGTTACAATCATCTTAGTGAATAATTTTTTTAATTGCTAATGTAAAAATGTTCAATTCCTTCAACACTAATAAATCATTGAACAGTTTTATAAAATGGAAGGTAGAACCCCTTACTTCTGTTCAAAATGAAAAAGATAATTTTCAAGAAAATTTGTCTAAAGTGTTATTTTTGGAAGTTAAAAATTATTACTGGAATATACTTGTAAATATTTTAAATAAAGGCAAGAGAAGTTTTTTGCATGGCTCATATGGTAAGCATAGATATCTCAATTAACTTCTGAATAAAATAATTTCATTTTTCAAGATTCATAAAATCAGGTTTTGCCCATCTAATCCGCTATAAATAGAAAAAAAGTCTTAAACCAAAATAATAGACTTTTACTTCAATTTCATCACTATAATTTTGTATCCTGCCTGTTCACAGGTCCCTTATGCTATTGCTGTCTCCTTCCATGACTTTCCTAAGCCTTCTCCTTCATCCCCTTGTAGTTTTTAACTTTCAACTCATCTATTATCTTTATTCTTCTTCTACTTCACTTCCTTTCTCCGTCTGCTGACCCTTCCAATGCAGTTTACAAGATTCCACTTTCCCTAACCACATATTCTTACCAATTTTCTTTCCCTTTTTATACTTCTCAAATAATAAATTAATTAACATGTTTAATCATATTTATTAATTATTTCCTCATTCTTTACTTTCCATCTTACTTACTTTATCCTTCACCTTATCCACATTTCAGAAGCTTCAATCAAGTCTCTTTCCTTCTTTCTCATCGTCCATGTTTCACTTCCAAATAACAAGACACTACTCCATACATAGCATTTAGCTAACATCTTTTTTAACTATAAGTCTAGACTTTTGTTACATATTAATTCAGTCTTCTTACTGAAGGCTTCCTTTGCCATTTCTATCTTTCTGTTATTTCCACGCATTCTTGCAGTATTTTGTCACCATAGTTCCCAAATATCTGAATTTTTTCCTTTTACTATTCCTCCTTCATTCAATCTTACCACTAAACTCTCTTTGTTTTTTATTTTCATTACATTAATTTTTTCTATATTTTCATTTTGTAACATCGGTGTTACTCTATTATTAGGAAACTTTGTACATATTATATTTTGTTGTCCTATATTTATTTCCTTCTTCTCTTTCTTATAATATATTCTTAATATATCTACATTTAAATATTGAACAGTGTTGAGAGGAAATATCTTCCCTAAAAATTATCCTCAACCTAACCAAGCCAGTCAGTCATATTCTTATTTACTTTCATTACTGCTGTTTGCCTCATCCATAATTATTTAATTAATTAAACTTCTGTCTTTTGTAATCTTCCGTCTTTCCATTCTACTTTTTTCTGTTTAAGAATCTCCATAATTTTCTTACATTTGATTACTCTTATCAAATGTCTTCTCTAAATCTATGAAACAGACTCATTCCTCTTCCTCTCTCAAAATATTTCTCAGTTTAAGATCATATAAATGGACATTACTCAACCAGACTCCCCACAACAGTAGTATGTGTCCAATGGATATCTACTTATAGATTACAGAATGTAATCATAGCGTAGAAATTGATAATATTTAAGAAAAAGGGATGGTTACTGTTACTATTCATTAAAGTAACTCAAAACATGATAAACAGCTTTGCCTGAAGGACTGTCTCCTAGTATGTAGGTATCCATCTAAATCCATAGTTAGTTCACAGCCAACATTAAAGCAGCAACCTCTTATTTTACACCATTCAGTTTAAATACACACTACAACCAAAATTTTTTCCTCTGGGCATTAAGAAATCATTTGAGTAGAGGCTTTTTCTTCATTAAATTGAATTTGTGTTAACTTAAAATTGTGTGTTTTATGAAGTCTATGATTGCTGTAAAAGTTACAGAATCAATGTAGATAAATGTGGCTACTTTTATATAATTAGATCTAGTCCTGGAATTTTTGATTCCATCATGTATTTAAGTTTTTATTACAATTGTGTAAAAATATTGAATTTTACTTAGATGTATTTATTTTGGGTTTACTCTCATTTTAGGGAGTACCTGGTGCTCAAGGCTTCCCTGGTTATCCTGGTGACAAAGGTGACGCATGTTTTGTGCCTTCAAATCTAGTGAAAGGTGAAAAAGGAGAAACAGGACAACGAGGAGAACCAGGACCTTCTGGTCCCATTGGACCCCAAGGATTCAAAGGACCAATTGGGAAACCTGGTCCACCTGGGCTTCCAGGAAAGCCAGGTCTACCGGTAATTTTTAAAAAATATTTTTTATTATTATTTATATTAATTTTTATTTTTAATTAATGTAGGAAAGAACAAGTTCTAAATAAAGAAGTGGTTTTTAATTGTCATGTTAAAATTCATAGTTTGAAGAGTTGAATTATAATTTTCTATTTATAATTTTGTAGTACTCAGTCTACTTTTTTTTTAGGTGGATAGCTTGTATAGAATACCTTTTATTAACAAATTACCACAATTGCAAGCTCTTCCTTTTATCCAATATTGTATAAGGAGTACAGATTATTCTAAAAATGATTTCTGAAAAACTTCAAGTGATCTATTGGAATATTATATGTTTCTAATAGGTATTTCTAGGTCTGATCTTCAAGTTATATTACTTACATATTTAATAATTTAGGAATTTATGAATCAACAAATATTTCATTCAAATCAGTGTATAATTTTAAACTATAAACTATAAATATTCTATCAGTAACAGATAGGTATGCTGATCTATGGGTAACAGAAAAACTGATCTACCATTTGGTTGGAGAGATCAAGTAAAATGATGGAAAAACCTTGATTAGAGCAGTATCAAAAAATTCCAATTATTATTATTATTATATTTTTTAAAATTCTTTTGGATAAGTAAACTGACAGATTGTCACTTGAAAACAAAGTTGACAACACAGTTGTTGCCATCACACGGCTAAAGCCATGTTCTGGAAAAGTTCTACAACTGCATGTTGTTTCTGATGCACAGCTTACACACAATATTTTTTTTTTAATTTTATTTAATTCAGTGATCCTAACTAAAGTATGTGCATACCATATTTAATTCATGTGGGTGTGGCAGTACTAGTGGCGATGATCAACACTGAACTAATGTAATTTCACAACTTACATAGAACAAATTTCACATGTATAGTTGGCAGACTGGTGTAGCCGTAAAACTTAATAAATGCTTGATGTATTAAGCTATGTGGTGATGTACAGCCGAATTGGTGCTTACCAAGTCAGCTGTATGATCAAGTTCGAGACCCAACCAGTCCTTATTAATTTTTACACTTTAAATATTATTCATTTATTTAATTCTACCGTTCACCTCTGGTGTCACAACATCACAGATGACTAAACAGCACTTTTTGAAATTGGGGTGCAATTTCACAAAACTTTTTTTTGGAAATATTGTTATTTTGTAATAGTTAATAGATGTGCTCACAAAAAATCTAAGATTATTAAGAATAACCTTTATTAGGTGAAATCTTGAGATACTGAGGGTGACCTTGCTCTACAGCCTCACCCCCTTTATCTTTTAACTTGAAAATTTAATGGCATCAGTACCCTATTTATAGAAGTAATATAAGTTTGGTCAAAATTGGTCCACTAATTCTGGAGATACAAGGTGATTTAGAGGCCAACACTGAACACACACACACACACACACACACACACACACACAC
>JAAAKQ030147137.1:0-13056 GCA_010016005.3 Zanna intricata
TTATTAGTCTATTTTGGAATCTCTGTAATAAATTAAGTTGGGTTCTGTATGCACCACCCCATGCAATATTGCCATAAATAACTAATTAATTTTTTTAAACATTAAATTTATAAAATATCTTTTAATATAAATCGTTCATACATGTATTTAACTTTGTTTAAATATATTTTAAGTAATAAATTGCTTGAGTTGCTTTGTGATTTAATCTTAAAGTTTTTTTTGAAACTTTTTAATTTACATATATTTCAGGAAAAAAACTCCTTGAGATATAATTATCTATCATTATTGTAATCAGTGTGTTCAAGGCAAATAATCTTTTTTCATAATGCTTCCAGCTCAACTGTGTGAACAAATACTCTGTTTTGCTTAAAAAAACAATGTAATTAGAATCTGTGTAAAAAAAATGATACTTCTCATTTAAATACATTGTTAAAATCAAAATTAAAAAAATGTTTATGTATGTGATAAATATATTTACATTTGTAATTACATACTACATCACCCTTTGCATATGTTATTATTCAAATTACATATGTAAAGTGATGTGGATGTATCACTTTTTGAAATACATTGAAGGTCATTTCGATTAATTGATTGAACATTGAAAACATTGAAGGAACATTTTGATTAAAAATTTCAAAATGTTTGTTAATAAAATTTACAACCAGAATTTTTTAAATAAAAATAAATGTTCCGACTTTTTACAAAATAGAATATGAAAAGGATTTTGAGTATTAATCATTTTATACAATGATGGGTTTTATTGATACACAAATTTGAAAATTGTCAAAATATATATACTTATAGGTTATAATTTAATTTTTTTTTTTTTCAGAAAAGTTTTGGAAAAAATGTTTAAGATTTAATTTGTAAAGCAAAAGCAAATTTAAAAAAATAATAAAATAAAAAATTTAATAAAAAAAAAAATAAGAGAAAAGGAAACTTCCTTCATATGAGTAAGAACAAAAATAATACCTTTGTGTAGAATGAATAATTATTGCAGCTTTCAAGACAGTATTCTTTTTATAAGTTATTCACAAAAAACATTCAGATTTAGAATAGTTAACAATTTTTTTTTTAGTACTGTAATATCATTATTTGTTATCTTTACGTAGATTTTTTTTTTAGCATTAAACTCTGATAAAAAGCTATTTTTAGCTGTAATTTTAATCAATGAGTATTGATAGAGTAAGAAAGAATGTTTTAGGCATTGTGAAATATATGTTAAATTAATTTATTCATTCGATTTTACATTCATACAATAACAGGAAACCAAGAATAAACAATGATTATAATAGAATGTATGCGAGTTTCTTGTATGACTGTTGGCAAATGATTGTAACATTTAGTACTTGTAATTTTTGAGGTCCTACTTTAGCATTTCACTTCAGCTGTTAGGCATACTATAGCAAACCTGGATGTGAAATAGAGTTCTCCAAATTGGTATACATCCCAACCCCCTTAGGGGAAGACACCCACCAAGTGACGATTCCGGCCGCCACACCACCCCTTCCGTTCCTAGCCCTGGTGGGCTTTACCGGGAGTCGTCTGAATGACCTTCGTACTGATTACATATCTCAGTCATCAGCCAGGCCTCGGTCGGGATGCCCCCGATGCAAATGCCACGGTTGACATTTAGGATCAGAGTAAAATATCACAGCAGCAATCGCCCTCGCTGTAGGCTTAGGTCGACCTACACGTAGCCCTTTAGCTAAATAACCACAACGTGGAAGCACGAATTCCACGCCTACTCTAATTAATCTAATTGCCCATGTGACTCTGAATGCCATATATGCATTGTCGAACTCGATTGGAGATCAAATTCCCACTGAAAATGCTGCTTGCAGCAATGCAATTTTGATCTATAATAACATTACACATTAAAACATACATTCACTTAGGGACCTAACTGGAGGCAATGCCTCCCAAAGTACCACATTCACGTGACATTCTCTTTTCGTCACATGTAAACCTACATCAGTCACAACACTGCCATGGTCGCTCGCATAACGAACTGACCCCAATGATGCCATGACCAATAGTCCTACCAATGTCCTGGCAGAGCAGCGCAAACCGAAAAGGCAGTCACTACCCTGCCAAGGCCATACTTCATAATGCAACCTCTCAGTAAGAAAAATAACTATGGCTTGTCGCCAAATCGCCTATGTCCAACCACCTAACTGAACGAGCCGGAACCCTGGCCACCCAGGCTTCTATCTCCTAAACACCTTCCGCAACCCTGGAAGATGCAATGGTTTGCAGGAAGCCAACAACCAGCTGCCACTCAGCTCGGGCCTTCCAGTTGACCCTTAAATCCAAGCCTGAGCGTAATCTCTCAAGTTCCCTAACTACTCTGTCACGCACAAACTAATACTGGGGACAGACGTATAGCACATGTCTAACACTATCCGGAAACCTACATTCCCGATGCCACAAGACGAAACCTAGCCAAACTATGCCAAAATCCGCCATGCCCGGAAAGAAATTGTGTTATGTACCGATTGGTAGATACCCATTTATTAGGATACAAACTAACTACCTCTGGAAACAAATCGTGGGTATACCGACCCTTAGTGGACTCATCCCTTCACACCTGCCACGCAACAAAACCGTGGTCCTCTATTTCACGCAAACAGTCTAAGGTCAGAAGACCAGCTTTCTTGGCTACATACAACTCCTTGCGCTCAATAGCAAGCAAGTCCAACGGTTTAACACCAGCTATTACATTGACTGCCTCTCGTGAGATTGTCCTGTAACCGCCAAGAGCAAAAGACGCTGGCTCCGCAAAAGGATATCACGGTAACATTTATACACCATCCGATGAGCTAGTGATGATCAATGTATAGCCAAAAATGCAAATTTGCGGAAAAGGATTGATCCCTTTTCTCCTAATTTAGGAGATTTTTTTTATCCCCTGGAGGAACCTTGGCACAAGACAAATCCCGCCCAGAGAAAATTTAACTTTAAAGTAAGTATTTCTAGGTAGATGAAAAATACTTATTGTGGTTTTTGTATTTTAATCTTGTGATAAAGTATATTTCCTTAAAAAGATCCAGATAAGTTAATCGAGATGAATTATATTCATTTATTATATTAATCATTTTTTAAAAGTATTTCACCACTAATGCATGTTTGGATTGCATTACATGTGTAATAAAATTGTAGTGTCTGCTGTTACCTTGCTTTTGGATAATCGGGAATTCATAATGTAATCAAATGATATGCCTAATTGTTTATTTATTAATTTATTATTTATAATAATTGAGATGATCTTGATTACTGGTTTAAAGATGTTTTAATCTCGGGTATATTTTATGTTAACAGATTATACATATTATTACATGATATTAGTTAATTTATTTTAATTTTTTGATATGAATTACGGTTATCTTGATACGATTTAAGTGAAGAGAAATTAGTGCTTTAACCCTTTGAGTGTCAGAGGGGTAAAAAAAAATGTCAAAAATAATGTTATCCATCTTGCTTGTAAAGTATATGCTAAAAATGCCAGGCATAAAATATGCATAAAAGAGTCTGTAAAAAAAACATTCATAATTTGTTATTTTTAAACAAGGAACTCATTTTAATTACTGTTAAACGGATGTATTTATACTTAACCTACTGAAAAACTAAAAATGTTTTTTAAAAACATGTTATTTTTTTAATTAATTATCTTTTACAACAAAAAAAAAAGTAGAAGCCATTTATCTGCAGGAAATTAGTTTTTTTAATTCATTGTAATGTTTTATAGAACAAAAAAGTGAATAAATACATAACCTACCTAAGTTTTGTTAGCTTCATGTGGTATCCAAAATAGTGCACATCTTGTAGTATACATAACAGAAACTAAAAATTAGTAAAAAAAAGAAAAATAACTTGCATGTCTCTTTTCTAAGAATAACCTGTACAGTCTTTGATCACATGTTTACTATCACCAAACGGTTTGTATTCACTATTCAGGCCTATATGCTGGGCTTACTGTCGATTGACATTTACATTTGGGAAAACAGATACGATTGCAACCTTACCCATTTTGTACATATTATTCTGCCTCTTTTCTTCCCCACTTTTTTGTAGTTTGAATGCCCCCCTTGGAGCTGACCTAACATTGTTTTATCTCTTTTATTTGGTAGTTTTTGAAGGTCCCTAACCCTATTGTTAGCTCCACTATGCCCTATTTCCTCTTCTGCTCCACCGCCAAGCCTCCTATCTGTTATTGAATCAGTGATGCTGACAAACAAATTTATAATGGGATAGTGGTTTCTAGTTATGAAACATCATCTGGTTCTCTTTATAAATTACATAAGAGTTTCGTTCTAGAAAATATTATAAAATCTGCCTTT
Organism: Zanna intricata; assembly: GCA_010016005.3. NCBI lineage: Eukaryota > Metazoa > Arthropoda > Insecta > Hemiptera > Fulgoridae > Zanna > Zanna intricata. Next base: position 4,344 of record JAAAKQ030147137.1, read on the forward strand.
CTTCAATATTTTAATGTTCTTCGCTCATCCAGATATGCATATAATATCATATCAAAGGTGTTGATTTCACTTATATGTTTGTTGTAATCTAAAACCATAACTGGTTTTTTGTATGTGTCTCTGTTTTGTATTTTCCTTATCCCTTACTTCAGAGAAACAAGAATGTTTGGCTTCCTTTTTTTTTTTTTTTTTTACTTTTCTCTGCAGGCTAATGATGTAATTTTGTTTGCAGTAAACCTTTTGTCTAACATTTAATTGACGTTTTACATTTTTATTTTATTGTATTTTGCCAGTATGGGAATGTTTAATTTTGATTCAACAATTTAATTAAACTAAGACTGTTAAAAAAGTTGTCTGTTAAAGTGTCTTTTTCTGAAAAATTCGTTTTTCAGGTAATTGTATATTGAAAAATATTTCTTTACAGCATAGTAGGAAACGCCATATTGTTTTATTTCATCCCTGTTTTTCTGAAAAGTTTTCCCTTATCATACAGCATGTCTATATAACTAGAAATAGTCGCATAAAACCCACAACTTTATCCCGCGACGAAGGTAGTGTTTGCTGGGAAGATGTTACATTAGTTGTATGTTTGGTCATTCGTTTCAATTAATGATTCATCAACAGGAAGTTATTGGTGGCCTTCATGTAACATTGAAACATTTCATTACAGTGCTATGTTACTACGTGCATTTTTTTAATTCATTGTAATGTTTTCTAGAACAAAAAAGTGAATAAATAACCTACCTAAGTTTTGTTAGCTTCATGTGGTATCCAAAATAGCGCATATAAAACAGTATTTATTAATGAGAACGTAATGAAAAATTGAAAAATATTGAATTAATTGAAAATAATAATAATTGAAGTACTATCTAATCATCACTCTCATTCCTTGATTCGACAGTTAGCTTATATTGATTATTGGGATACAACTTCAGTAATGGATTGAAATTTTTGTGAAGGATTGCAGCAGATTTCATTATATTTTAGAAGCTTACTGTTGTCGACAATGTGAAATATTTAATATAGCCTGAAACCAACCTGTTGTGTGTAAACATTTTTCAAAACCATAGTATGGACTGGGATTTATTTATTGCCCAATAAGATGCTATTGTTTTCTTTTATCAGACCTATGTTTAGAATGACAGCAATGAATGTCCTATTTTAGAGTAGGTGACAGAAAACCAGTCCTTAAAGTGATTCTGAGGAGAAATATTTTGTCTGCCACTAATTCTTTCTTTATTGTACTTATTTGTTTCAATGACAGACGTGTTTGGCAGAGCTAGTATAAAATGCATGCATCATCACTGATGCTATCATCAAATAAATCCGACAATAAAAAATCAGAATGATTATATTGCTAACAGATATATCACTAAGTAATTGCCTGTCAGTTTCACTTACGGTTAAATGATCACGATTTATATTCTAAAACAAAGCGTATTTCATTAGTTATTTAGAAAACTAATCATAACCCCTACAACATATCAAAAACAGCAAAGAATGTTATCAGAATGAACTGCTTAGTAGATTTATGCACTGACTGTTGATCTGTACAGCTGGTTTTACAAATCTTGTATTCATTTATTTTTTTCTTTGTCATAATTTTATTTTATTTTTATACAAAGTATTATATTTTCAATTGACTTTTGTCACAAATCAAACGTAGTTTTAAAAGATGTAATCACTTTTAAACTAAATGTGGTGCAAACTAGTTTTTAGTTACAAAAATATACGGCAACAGTGGATCATCACTGTGGCATTTCTCGCATCATTTTCCAGCGATGGTAAATCATCGCCATTGCACTCAAAGGGTTAAACCATGAAAAAAATTGGCTATTGGAATAATATATTTTTTCTGTTATATAAATAAGACTTCACGTGGGCTATAGTTATGGATGGATAAATGCTAATTAGTAATATGCTCCTGTAACGAGAGGAAAATAATAACTACTATTTTGTTAATATATATATTTGTCTTCTGCAAATGTTTCAAAGCCTCTTCGAGAGAGGCATTTACGCCTGTGGTACAGCCCGTGCAAACAGAAAAGGAATGCCTTTAGAGTTTAGACAATCAAACCGCTCCAGGCTAAAAATGAAAAAACAAGAGGTACATTGTAGGGTTACTGACAGAATGACTAGTGTTTTATTTTATGACAAACGCTTTGTGACATTTTTATTGACAATACACGGTGGACTAAAAGACGGACCTTTAGAGAAAGATGAAAACGGTAAATTACGAAAACTGACTATTGTACTTGACTATAACAAACATATGGGTTATGTAGACAAATCAGACAGAATGACATGCACGTACGACTTAGAGAGAAGAACTTTGAAATGGACTTAGAATTTTTTTATCATTTACTTGACTTGACGTTGCTAAACACTCAACTGATACACAATTCAATTGTATTCAACTGATAAATACTCAATTGATACACAAATCACACACGAAGACTAACACAAAAATATACAGCAACAGTGGATCGTCACTGTGGCATTTCTCGCATAATTTTCCAACGATGGTAAATCATCGCCATTGCACTCAGAGGGTTAAACCATGAAAAAAATTGGCTAAAAAGTGGGCTATAGTTATAGATGGATAAATGCTAATTAGTAATATGCTCCTATAACGAGAGGAAAATAATAACTACTATTTTGTTAATATATATATTTGGCAATTTTTAAGATTTGAAATAATTTGTGTTTTTTTTTAAATAAAATTTTAAACCACTAAGGAATTAATATAATCATTTTAACATTCCGTTTTATCATTATTTACCTCATCAAATTTTGTGCATTTTGCAATAATTTAGTACATTCCATATCATGTCGTTTTGTCATACTTTTTTTAACATATTTTATATCAGTACTTATAGTGTAGTTAGTTATTTAAAATATTGTATGTAATTGTATTAAGTTAAATGTATGTATGTTAACAGTTAATAAGATAAAGCAGTTTATTGTTGATTTAAATTTAATATTCATAAAAAGATGGTTATATTAAACACTCACTTTTTTTTTGTATTAAATATCTTCTGATTTGTAAAATTAAATCCAAATGGATTTTTGTTTGACATAAAATACACTAAACATAAATAAATATTTTTTTTAACTATCGATATTATCAAGAATTAATATTAATTGACAAATAGAAGCGAATAATTAATTTAAAACTCTTTACTTTTAATATTTTTAAACTATCATAAGTTATTTTTCTCAGCTTAATTTGTTAAGTTTTATAATTTAGTAGATTTTTAAAAATGTACAAGGAATTGTAAGTTGATGGTTAGTTAGTTTGATTAAAAAGTGACGGTTTGATGGAGGTTAGATTATGGTATATTTAAGAGTTGCATTAATTAAAAAGAAAAAAATTACACGTGTTTTGTAATTTAATATATTTTGGTGTCATTAAAACGTTTACAAAAATTAAATCGCGTATCTCGCTGCCTCAATATTTTGCGGAAATGTCTATAGAGAAATATGCCATCAATTTTATGTTGATGATAAATTTTATATTATAATTCAATAAACACAGTTTTTTAGTTTGTATCTTTTAAAATGAAGTTACTGTTATATACTTTAAAACAAGCACGGTTTTACTTACGTCACGTACTGTTAACATATTTTATCCGCTAAATAACTAATTTTACAATTCTTTGAGGCCATTTAATATCCATTTAACGGTTGATCTTTTTTTTTTTTTTGTTATTTTGAATAATAAATCAAATTTTTGTAATAAAATAATATTACATTTTTTATATATATATATTTTGTTTGAAAAACAATTATCAATACATTTTTTAATAATTCAGTTTAACTCTGTTAATTATTCTAACCACCAAATAAACAATATTATTAGCTCTTAAAATTAATGAAAATTATTTATTTACTTTCTGTAATGCATTTTATTATTGTTTGTAATTTGTAATATTCTGTAATGAAAACAATTGAACTTAGATACAAATGTTTAATCTGGAAAAGGATTAAACAATAATTTTAGTTGTTGTTAAGGGAATGTTATTTCCAAAATAACAATTTTTCTTATTAATTTTGTTTCTTGGCAATATACCCTAGGTGAAATAATATTGGACAGATTATTTTTAAAAAAAATATATTATAAAATTTGCAATGTTACTCTTGCACTGATGTTGGGTTTTAAAAACATCTGAAATTTTAGAGTGTTTCATAATTTTTTAATTACATTTGAATGTTCAAATGTAAATTCAAATTTCAGCATTGTATTTTTAAAATAGTTTCATGAATAATGCTTATTTAATATTTATTTCTTTTTGTATTTATTTATGCTTCTCTGACACGCCTAAAAAATAATTTATGAATTTACAATGTTGCCAGAATGTGTTACAGGCTGATTCACCTATATAGAGAAGTAAATTTTAACATAATTTAGTTTATTTTACTTATTTTCTGCAAAATAATAATAAATATTTGAGTGTTTATTTATTTCCCTTTAAAAACCTAATTGAACATTTTAAGTCTAGTTTGATGTAATAAAAAATCTTTATTCGCACCATTTTTAAAAGCTCTGAATTAAACATGTACTGTCAAATAATTGTAATCAGAATTAAATCTTATTTGAAAAAAAAAACAATAATTGTATTTTCGCATTATATAAATAAATTACATTTATTAAATAAATGTAATTTATTACATTTATTTATGTAATGCGAAAATACAATTATAAATCATAAATAAAAGAAAAACAAATATAAATCTAAATTTAATAAATAATATTATTCAAGGTCATTATTAATATTCTACAATTATTTATTTTACAGTAAAAAGAAGAACAGGCAAATGTTTTATCAAATGTTTTACTAAAATTGTTTTGTTTTAGTTGTAATTTTAGTCGTTTTTTACTTTCAAGTAAGTATTTTACTTACCTATTATTTCTGAATTAATTTAACTAAATACTGAAAGAATTTTAAAAAATTGCACTTTAACAGTAGTTATATACTCGCAATTTATTACTATGTAAACATTATTCCTGCAAACATAAATTTATTTTAAAAAAAATAAAATTATAATTTTGATTGGATTTTAGAAATTTTTGTTTCATTAATTTACCATTGCAGCCATAATGTTTTTCTTTATAAAAATATTATATTTTGAATATCATTGCATTTTTTTATGCTTATAACACACATGCACATGCACATATACACGTACTCACGCATGTGATTGTGCATACGCGCGCGTGCACACACACATCTCAAAAAGTGTAATATTTAGTACGTTATGAAACATGTGTGTGCGTGCGTGTGTGTGTTTACACTTTATTATTGTTTTTATTTTATAAAATAAGCTCATTTTTAATATCAGAATATAGGCTTTACTTTAATTAATTGCTTTTTTTTATGATTTTATATTTAAAAGATTTAAGTCAAGTTTTTAATATCGTAATTAAATTTCAGTTATTTTTATCCAGTTTTTTTTTTTTTTTACTTTAATCTTATAATAGAAATTTATTTATAGTTATACTATTATCATTCAGCGTTGTAAGAAGACCAAAAATTCCTTTCATTATTGTACTAAAATAAATGCATAGATTCAGGAATATGAAGTTGTAAAAGAATATTTTATTACATTAAAAAAAAAAAAAAAAATTATATTTAATATTTTAAATGTACATCTGTAACATTAGAACCCGTATTTCAAACAGTAACTACAATACGACATTACAGTTAACCTGTAATACATGGAAAAATTACCTGTGAGAGTATTGGCTACGTACTACTTAGCTGAAACATCTGTATGTCAGTTGCTTGAAAAGAATTATAAAAGAACACACAAAAGTGATTACTTTTGAATTTATTTAAAATCAGTTAATAATTAAAGAATACACTTAATAGTAACGATTTCAAGTCTAACACGCGTAAATTAAATTACTAAAACTAACAAAGGCTAGGCTAGTGGTCCTTTGTTTAATCTATAGGTTAACCGTATTTGACTTAAAAACACTGAAATTTAAAGTTGTAACGTACGGAAGCGTATAATGTTCAGACAAATAATAATAATATTATAATTATTATTATTATTATAATAATAATATTAACAAATAATAAGACAGACAAAATTGTAATGACTCATTATAGAATATTCATAAAATAATATATATATATATATATTAATTTTTTTTAAATCACCTAGTAGAGGGTGTTGGGATAGGTCTTATCTCAATATTCTGTATTATATGGTTTATTTCAGTACAATGTAAAATATAATTTAACATTACAGAGCAGTAATATGAATGTTAAAAAAATTTGAATAAAATTATATACATGTTTTATATATATATATATATATATATTTATTACGTTACCTAATTTTTCAAGAGAAAATTTTCAGGAGGTATGTTTTTCAATACGTGAATATATAATGCTTGAATTTTGTTTTAAGTAGAACTTTATAAATTTATTCACCAGAGTTCAGAATGGAATATGATGATGATCGTGTAGCGATTGAAGAGATTTTGTTTGTCATAAAAGTATAAAATCCTTTCAAGTTTAAATTATAAGAGCTGATTTTATCGGTTGCTATTAATGGAATTAACTGTTATTACTTCTATTAATTATACTTTGTTATAAATTTAATGAAAATTATTTATGATTGTGACTTTGTATATTTATTTGTTAGTATCTTAATTTAAATAGTTAATTAGATTTTTATTTTAAGATCATCGGTAAACATAATAATACAACTATGCCAATTTAAATTAAAAGAAAAGCCTAGTCATTTCTTAGGGAAATAATATTATAGTAGTTACAATAATAAATATATGAAAATACCTTATAATAGGAGTTATAATTAACTTACTCTCTGATATGCATTGTTTTAATTTTTTTTTTTTTTTTTTTTTTTTTTTTTTTTTTTTTTTTTTTTTTTTTTTTTTTTTTTTTTTTTTTTTTTTTTTGCTGCGTAAACCATACATTTATAATAATAATAATAATAATCAGACCTCAGTATTTATAAAATGTAAATTATTTTTTTATGTCATGTATTCATACATTAAATATGTAATATTGTTTATATAGTGTATTGTTATTAATAAATAAAAATTGTTGTGTAAGTGCTTTTTTAAAATTTAAATAGTTGTTTATAGATTTATTTATATTATTAAATAGTTTGTAATTAAAATTTTGATTTAAAATTTCTTTACCGCATTATATATAGATTTATATAATTATATAATTAATAGTTATATTAAAAAAAAAAAAAAAAAAAAAAAATAAAGTTTTATCTCTTTAGATATTTTAGAATAGTAATGTTATTGTAGGCTTTCGTGTTGTTTTTTTCTTAACGTGTTATATTAAAATACTATATTTTTCTATTGTATATCATTACCACATTCAATTTATAATATAGTGTGTAAATAGTGTATAAATTATTTTGCGTCTGTTATCAATAATTATAAAAATTAATTTTATTATTAAAATTTGAATTATTATATTATAATTTTTTGTTTTAGATGTTAAAGTTTCCATAAAGTAAGATCTTTGTAATGTTTTTTATTACATTTTAATTATGCTCATAATAATATACAGTCTTTACTGATAGAATACTCCAATATTTTCTTTTTAATATCACACAAACATCTACTGGATATATTGTGAAATGGCTATGTGTAATATGAAGATTTAAAAAAAAAAAAAAAAATCTTGCGTTATTCATGATAATGGTAAAGTAAAATGATTATTTGTTTAGGCGACAAACAGAATATATTTATATTTAACGTAGGTTTTTTTTGTTAATATCTCAACATTTTATGTGCAATTAATGCCAGTCACTGTTAAAAGTTACCTATGCGTAGCTTTTGATAAGCGAAAACCTCTATGTATAAAATATAATCCAGATTTTCTTAAAATTATTAATTACAAGTTTAAAAGAATAAACTTTTTTCTGAAAAAAGTTATCGATATATTAGTCTTAGTATATCGAAATAAAACTAATAATAAAACTACTGATATATGCCCAGTTTTAGTTTAAACAGAATAAATTATCAGAGGAGCTATGTCAATGTCAATGGAGTAGGGGTCTGAGAAAAAATTTATAAAACTTTTAGAAAAATTACGATCTATGTTTACAACTTTTCTTTTTCATTACCAATAGATTATTTTTTGACTCTTTAACCTCTTGAAATAAATACCTGATTAAAATGTCCTTTCGGTTTAAAAATAAATTTTATTTGATATTAGTATTGAGCGACCATACGAAAAAAAAAAAAATTTTTTTTTTTTTTTTTTTTTTTTTTTTTTTAGTATTGTTTATGATTCTCTCTCTTGCTTGTTAATTATATTTTCTCTGTAATCACCTTATAGCAATGTCTCATCACCAGTTTTTATTTTACAAATCCAAAAGCTCTTTACTTTTTACATTGCAATTTCAAGGACTTTCTTTTTCTTTGTGTTTCTTGATCGCCAGCAGTATGCAAATTCCTACTTTTTCATAGTACATTTGGACAGATGTCTAATGATTTCCTCTTGATTTTTATTTTATCTTTGATGTTTATGGCGGTTTGGAGTTTCCATTATTGTTGATTATTATTCTGTTTAATCTTAGTAAATTAAATTACTTGTAATGAGTATAATTTCTAATTTGTTACATTGTTTTTAACCTCTTTTTTTTTTTTTTTTTTTTTTTTTTTTTTTTTTTTTTTTTTTTTTTTTTTTTTTTTTTTTTTTTTTTTTTTTTT
>JAAAKQ030147148.1:0-13056 GCA_010016005.3 Zanna intricata
ACATACTTGGGATCTAGGATAACAAAGGATGGTAGAAGCAAGGAAGACATAATCAGCAGGATAAACCAAGCAAAAATAGCATTTAATGCAAAAAAATCACTACTAACATCAAGTGGTATAAGCTTGGCAACACAGAAAAAGCTGCTTAATGTATTCATTTGGAGTGTAGCACTGTATGCATGCGAAACATCGACCATTGGCACTGAAGGGAAGAGAAGATTGGAAGCTTTCGAGATGTGGTGTTTTAAAAGAATGCTAAGATAAAGTGGGTGGATAAAATCTCAAATGAAGAGGTGTTGAGGAGAATAGGGGAAGAGAGGGAGCTTTGGAAGAGTATAAGGAGGCGAAGGATGGAACTAGTAGGACATATTTTAAAACATGATGGGATGGTTAAAGTGATAATGGAGGGCTATGTAGAGGGAAAACGATACAAAGGGAGATCCAGATTAAATTTTATACAACAGATTAAGGAGGACATTGGATGTAATTTATATGAAAAATTAAAAAGGAAAGCTAACAAGACACTCACATGGAGAACTGCTGCCAACCAATCTTAGGATTGATGACCAAAGAAGAACAAGATTAAATGTTAGTGTAGGTATATATATATATATATATATATACGCTACACCAACATCATCATATATATATATACATGTGAATGAATAAATAAAATTACCTTTATTTAGCATAACTAACGGTTTTACGTATTTGATTGTTTGAAATTTCGTACGGTTAAAATAAAATTATATATATTTTTTTCTTTTTGAAACTTCTAGCAATACCGAAAAGGTTAATAGTTATTTCTATTTGTTAAATAATAATGTTATATGGGGAATCTCATCAGTCCCAATATAAGTTCTGCTACTTTAAAACAAGAAGGTATTCCTGACTCCTTTAGAAAACACTATAAAACCGTTATTAAATTATGAACTTCTCAGTAATTGATTTGGAAAGGATAGTGTTATTTTTAGATAGATCACCAAAATCGCTAGATTTAGATTATTGTAACTTTTTTATAGGTTTGTAAAAAAACAAATAAATGTATTTATAATAAAAATAAAGATGAAATCTTAAAGAAGGTCATCGAAGAAAAAATATCTGAAGGAGTTTTTAAATCCAAACTTATGAAGCTTGGCTATTAAGTGTCCAATGACTTTCAGTTTCCATAGTAAATTATTTTAATCAAAATACTTCCGCTTATTATATCAATACTATAAAATATTTCCGTAACTAATAAAAAACTGGAGTTTAATTTCCAACGATCACCTGTACTAACAAATGATAAAGAAGGTCAGTGTTTTATGATTTATTTTAAGTTTCACGCGAAACTAATAGTAATAATCTGTAGATAAATAAAACATCTGTAGATACACTCTGTAGATAAATAAAACATTGACAGGCGATCAAAGACAAAAAAACCTTTTCATGAGATATTCTGTATAAATATATTAAAAAAGTAGTAGAAGATGGGCCCTTATTTCTTTTTAAAACAATAAGATAACTTTTTTCAATTCCTAGGCAGGATTTTTTATTTAGATTTTTCTTTTGAAATTCCATAAATTATATAATAATTATTATTATCATTAAAAACCATAAAATACAACGTATTTCATTATAACAATTTGAAAAAAAAAATTAAATACCGATATAAATTTAACGATTAAAATTTAGATTTACATGATTAAATTGCACAGCGTTTCCTCAAGGAGACGTCGAACATCATTCAAAGATTTCTAATTAAAAAAAAAAAAAGCGACCGAACGCGATTTATTCGAAACGAAGAAGAATGTCTATAAATAACCACAGCATTATAACAATAATAATAATAACTACTAATTCTTTCTCTTTTTATATAAATATTTTTTTTTTTTTATATAAATATCTAATATACTTTAGTTCGAATTAAAAAAAAAAAGAAGATTTCATAAGTCCATTAGAGATTTTTTTTTTGTTTTTAGTATTGTCACTGGCCATATGAATAGCCAGCGGCCCACTGTCACAAAGAATGATAATCGTGTAGAAGGCTAGAATCGGGGTATACTGCTGCTGCCGCCGCTGCGTTTGACATAACTGTCGCTTGAAGACTGGCGACGCTAGGTTTCATATCTACACCGGGCAGAACTGTACCAGAAGTGCTGCTAGAGAACAACTCGTGGTGTGCTGTCAGAGGATCCTGTAAAAAAAGAAATTACTAAGTTAATTTAATTTTCAATAAGTTTATATATATATATATATATATATATATATATATATTTAGGTTATATATACAAACATGTATGTAAAATACTTTTAAATTTATTTGTAGATTTATGAACAATTTTGACTCCTAAAAGAGATGATTGATGAAATTTTTATTACTTAAAGAATTTAAATCTACATTCCTAAATTTTTAAATATTATATTTTTGCTCGTTCTAAGCTAAATTATGGATTAGAATAAACAAATTATTACTACTTTATTGTTTTACAATAATTAGAAATGTTATTTTTGTGAGCGAAAGAGGGATTTAGATCTCGGTAGACACAATGGATGAAGGCATACCTAGCATGTTGTAAAATGGATTTGTGTACTGATATGCTTACTGGATCCCTAATAACAAGAATTAATTTTTGGATACATTTTTAATATTTATTACTTAAAGTTGTCAGTATTGGTCGCCTAGATTTTAACAGTTTACAATGGAATATCACAATTACTTTATGAGTTTTTTTTGATAAAGGAATCTATTTTTGAAAATTAAAATACGCAATTCATTATGATTCAAACAAAATAAAATAGTCTAAAAGTTACGCGATTTGCAGAATTGAGAATATATCACAACCATCGCAATAGAATTAAAACAACAAATATTCAGATTGTCATTTCTTTACACCTAAAAAATAGCTTTGTTTTAAAACTAAACTATTCTAAAACTAAATTCTGACAGAAAAATACATGAAACAGAAGTCCGGCTTTGTAAAGGATGTACATCCTTCTGGTTGCCTGAATTGATTGCGAACTATCAGACTACGTGAAGTGTTGCAGATTTCATATTATCTGCCAACAAAACAAAATATTATATCTAGTTACTCTTTGTTTACCGATAGATCAGCCATCTGCTTTCAACTCTGTTCGTAACGCGCTCATTTAGGGACACCAATATATTTACTATATTTATACATGTGCAGCTGTTTGTCTCTAACTTGTTTTGCTTGTAGTGTTTTAATTGTATTCCTAAAATATTTAATTTAATTAACTAATAAATAATATTAATATGAAGAGTATCTTCATAGTAACGACCGTTTAATGAATTCAATGTGGCAAACCTGAGAATTGAAGATCGACCGGTAAGTTGAAATTTTTTACTGTTGCTTACAGTTTATATTTTTTCAATTCTTAATGATCATTCATTTATGCGATAGAAAAATTTAAAATTAATAAAACAATTTATATCGATGCCGACAACAAAATATAGAGAAGATTTGTTTTTCGGTCTTTCGAAATATGAAGTTCTTAAGAAACTACAATGTACCATTTTAATACAAAAAAAAAAAAAAAAAAAAATTAAAAAGTGGTGTGACTAGTTTCAGAATTGTAGAAAAAACGTACGTATGATAAAGAACATTTCAGACAAACCTCAATCATTACGAATAATTTAAAGAAGCCCGTTGATTAAAAAACAAATCGTCGCGTAACCATCTCGGGTATAAAATTGATTTTCAGGATATTTTTTGAACATTTCTTGGTAAAACTGTTCACCAAGAATTAACCTACAGTTAGGTACAATAATGTCAACGTATTGTATGGTACAATAATGTCAACGTTGAGCTTTGATTAACGGAAGATCACAAAAATGCAAATGGGAGCGATGATTTGTCGCCTATTGTACAAAGGAAGGTAAATCTCTCGACTTGATTTGATTACTAGTAAATGAGAGATAAAAAGTGATATAGCGATCCAGAAAAAAAAAACACCATTTACTTGAATGATATCACATTCGGTCGACAATTAAAAAAAAAAAAATTTAATAACACAAAAATAGAAGTAAAATATTTCTATGCCCAAGTTGTAGCTGAATTATTTGGAATCGTAAGTCTAACATTAAACGACGGGAAGTTGAACTACTCTGTTAAAATCAATGGCAAGTGTGGGCAAGAAAGGGAATTGCTGGCTTTGGGTTACGCGATAAATTGCGTCAATATTCTGGAGCTATGACGCATCGTTACCTGAGAAAATTGGGATGGAATATTTTAGGTTACCCAAATTGTGTAGTCTAAAAATAGCTCTACATTTGTTCAGAAAATTTAAGAAATTTAAAGAAACATCAAGGAGGGATTACATAAATTTGTGGCAAATAATGATAGCTATCAAAATATTTTTTTTACTACAGTAAAAAATAAAAAAACTTTAAAAAATTAAAAAAAAAACAAAAGATTTATTTTTCCAAACATTCCTTCGGAAAAATAATCTAATAATATATGTAATACAGTTTTATATATTTTACCGCCACTTCAGATTATTATTTCAAAATTAAATAGAAATATACAAATCTGTTGCAAAATTAAAATTTTAGAAGTTTAAGTTACATTTATATATAAATAAAGAAAATTTATGTAGTAATTCATTCATTGTTATTATGATTTCCTGAGATTATTTTTTTGGAAGATCAATGAGTATATTTATGACAGAAAAGGTATAAGTAATTAATCTATTGATAAATATATTTTTTTCCACCAGTTTTCACTTTAGATACACTACATCTTGACAGTGATAATAAAAATAGATCATGATACTAATGGTGAGATTGAAATTGGTCATCCAGATAATAATTCATAAAAACTTTATTATCGCATAACAAAGTAACTTATGTTAATACATAACTTAGGAAAAAATGCAACTACTGCAGCGAATGTACAATAAATTTATGTGAAAAATTTTCTTATATTTTTTGTTTATTATTTTAATTTTGTAAGGATGAGTAATAAAAAATAAAAAAAAAAATTATTAAATGCGAGTTAAATTATACCATTCCTAGGACACTGTAAATTAGCAGCAGAAATTTAATGAAATTAAATATAAAAAAAAAAAAAAAATCTAAACCATTCTTTTTACCTTTATAGATTTCTTAAATAACTTGAAATTAATAATTTGAAAAATTTTATGCTCAAAAAATATTTAAGTATCCAAGTTATGGGAAAACAAATTATATAATAATTTTAGTTACACTATTATCCTCAATCAATCTAATCAGCTATGTACTTTATATCAGCAATAAGGAACTAATAAAATCATAAATATGTAACTCAAACTGATTACATTGTAATCTGTAACTTTTATTATTATTTGTTTTTTTTATTTTTTTATTTTTTACGTTAGTCTGATTTATTTTACCCGATAATAATAATTCATTACAATCAGACTAATACTAAATAAAACCAACTTACTGAAGTTTGTGTACATTATAGTCCATATTACTGTTATTTTGAGGTTAATAAACTTTATTTTATAATTTTTTCTCATCATACCTGTGGCAACATCGTGTGAGGAACACTTAAGGAGGGATTCTTGTGGGAGATTTCTACACCATCGACCGATTCCGACGAGCTTGAATCTAGTGCTTGTGCACCGCTTCCTTTTTCTGTTCCTTCAACAGGACTTCGACTTCCACCCCTGAAAATAATAAAAAAAAAAAAAGAAGTAAATAAACAATTAATATTAAATTAGTTATTTAATTTCTATTAATTTAAAATCTTTTAGGAGAAGTTAAACAAGAATATTAAAATATATCTACGGTAGTCCCTTCCAGAATGTGTGAAAATACCTAAAATATAATTTATTCAAATTTGTTCTATTTAAAAAAAAAAAAAAAAAATGTAAATTAAGCAGCAGTATATTGTGATTACAATGATTTCATTAAAATAAATAAAATTAACTTTTTATTTTCACAAATGATAAATAAAATGTATAAAAAAAATTAAATAATATAAATTTCTGTTTCAAAAATGAATGGGTAAAATGGTAAGCCAAATAGAGTCGGATAGGTTTTGTAACATTGTCTTAGTACGAATAAAAATATGACAATTTTTTAACATAATATTTAACATAATGCAATAAAGGGGGTAATATACATATATATATATTTTTTTTTTAAAGATGCTACCATAATGCTTAAAACCAGTCAAGAAAATTCAGCATCCATATTTTTGACCGATTTTCATTACTTATATAAAAATTCCTTATTCTTGAAAATAAAATTCAGACTTATATTGTATTTTTAAACACGTTTATATTAAATAAATGTACCATTTCATTGAGAAAATATATACTCGGCTGTAATTTTATAGGGAGGTTTAAGCTCTTTGTAACTCTTATATGGTTAAATACGATGATTTTTAAATAATATTAAGTATGAAACATTAAATTACATTATAATAAATATACTAGGGTATTTAAAGTAATTAACCGACTGTATAAAACAAAAAATCATGAAAAATAAAATTCCGACATAAATCTTAATAACGAAAAAAATTCTCACTAATCAGGATAATTTTATATTTTTTAAAAGTCCTTGAGGACATTTCCGGGATCTAATAATAAAAAATTTCAGTTTACAAGTTATAATTGGAATTTTATCAAAATTTCAACTAAAAGTTGATAAATACAGAAGTAAAAATCTGCGTTTTAATAAACCTAAACTTAAAAAAAAAAAAAAAAAAAAAAACTGTACAAAGGTTATTAGTAATCAACATATGCGCAATACATAAATGTTTAAAAATGATGGATTCATAAAAAAACCTTCATGAAAATAAGTTTTTCATAAGAGAAGACTGCCAACAATTTGTATTTATTAAATTTGTTTCCTCTTACTTTAAGGAAAGTTTTAAAGAAAAAACAGTGTTCTAAAAATAAAGAGATATATTAATAATATTCTATTGTAAAAAATAACAAAAAAGTTTTTTAGAAGATTTTAATTAGCAAAATAAGTCTAATTTATTTGTGTGTAGTGAACAAGATTATTTAAAAGAAATATTTCATTAATAAAAACAAGAAAAGTAACATACTTGAACAATCGAAGATCACTGTATTTTTTGTTGACCGGATGTCTCATTATACTGTTATTAATAAGTGTACAGAATTATTAAGAAGTGGGAGTAAAAAGTCTTCTAGTGAAATTAATAATTAGAAGTGTTAGGATGAGAGGTCACGTTATTGTTACGTCATCATTTCATTAGTTGATGAATTACACTTTTGAAAGGGTGATATATTTTTAAGCTTATACCTTATATGTTTATAAAACATTTTGATTAGTAAACAACTTTTTTTAATCATAAACGAATTAAAATTGTTATAAGTTTTCCCTATGTTGACAAAAATTTGCATAAATCTATTTACATATTTTTACACAGACACACGCGCGCGCGAGTACATGTAGACATATAACCCGTCGAGATCTAGTGATGAAACTCATTATCGCAAAATCAGCTGATTTTCGAAGTCGAAATAACTAAGGTTCGAGTTCTTGTAAAGGCACCTGCTGCTTTTGTATGGATTAGAATGCTAGACTCTGGATACAGTTTTTATCTTAACTGTAATTGTCGCAATTGCCTGTTTATAAATAAAATTTTGTCATAAGCATTTTTGTTCACATCTGCATTTCCGGTTATTATAATATTTTTTATTTAAATTCTGTATTTTGTATAAGAAAGGAGTCATCTAAAGTAAACATAAGAATATTCATTTTATTTGTTCCAGTGAAGGTAGATTATGTGTTCATTTTATATTTATATTATGTTTTTTCCAGTTTTTATTTAAAACGAGCTAGTAAAAAGAGCTCTGTAGAATGTTTGCTTTCAATTACGGTCAGCGAAAAATTAAAAGTTATTCGCTTATCGTAATTACGATATTCTGGAATTGTGTAAAAGACATTAGAGAAAAGATAAAGATAAGCTTATGGATAATAATAAAAGTAGAAGAGCAGTTCGTGGCGGAATTTGGAATTTTCCTAGAGTAGCAGAGCAGTTAAAGACATACGCGAGTATGGATTTGCTGTTTCAACAGAGATGGCTCAATTTAAAACCACACAAATTGTGAGGGAACTTCATACACCAAATTTTAAAGCGATTTGAGGTTGGTTAAATCATTCACAGGTGTGAACAATTGATACGAATATGTACATCTATTTAACAACGTTAAATAGAATGCCTTTGAGGAAAATTTATTGGTCTTCCAAAGACATGTAATTCAGTTACAAAAAAATAACTTTTTAATGAGGCTGCATTTCTAATACCGTAGATGGAAATGAAGACTGCCAACTAAGACGATCACGCCCTTTCTGAAGTTGGAAAATCAAACGACGATGAAAATTAAAAAAGAACTGTAACTTCATTTGAAACGGGAGGTGTGGCAGAACCTTTTTTGTATACTAAACTTCCCGCATCCTTAAAATGTTGATAAAATTTTTAATGGTCTTTATTACGATGATCAAGGCAGTATTCTAAACGAAATTGTCTGCGAACAGTTATAAGAGATCCGATTTCTTTGCTTTTTCCAGCATGGTAGCCACTGCTAAACTGACGATCGCTCCTGATGTTACATCACGCCGGCGTGTTAGTTCAAGTAACTACAGTAATTTTTGAAAAAAGAAGAAAAACGGTTCTACATTGCTTGTTAATTTTCTATTACATATAAATACGCTGAATAATTTTTGTTCAGTCTGAAAAATGAAGGAGGTTTGGGTTTTTTTTTTTTTTTGTTAAATACTTAATTTTTTTTTACACTTAAAGAGTTTGTTTATATTTATGGCTACATCAGAACACCTACATGTGCTCTCGGCAACATCCTGTGTCCTTTAGAAGTAACAAGTACAGCTGATAAATATAGTGTGCATATTCTGTAAATTTTGAGGTATAAAACTGTGACAGAACACAATTGATTTATAATTTTGATACTGCCTTACATTTACTTTACTTTCTACTTTTGTTACTTCATAATTTTGTGTCTACTTTGATGTTTGTAATCATTTAAAATTTTCTTTCTTTTTTTACTTTATACTTTTCTCAAGTTCCTTCGTTAATAATTCGTATTCGGTATATAATCTACTAAAGTTACTTCTTGTTATCTACTTTTTTATATGATCTTTCACTTTTTCGTTCTTATCAACTTCTCCTATTTCTAATCGGGATAATCCATTTTACTCATCCTTTCTTTTCTATTTTTTTTCAAAATTTACAAACGCTGTTTGTTTTTTTTTTCTAATTCTGCATGTTTCAGAGCTATACGACAATATAAATTACTAGAAAAACTTATAAATTCCTCAATTGTTCTGATATAAATAATCCGTAATCATTTTTCCAGAATATTTCTTAAAATATTTCTTAATATTTCTATATTTTTTTATTTTTAAATTATTAATTGATATTAAACATATTTATTATTAAAATATAATCTCTTATCTTCTAAAAAAAACAAAAAAAAAACGAAATAATATCTTGTAAAAACTAATTTTTTTACTTCATTTTCATTTATTAGGTGTTATCTTTTAGAAGATTTAAATTAAATGGAAATTGTTTTTAAAGACACAATATTATTTTTAAGCGAGGTAATTTATACATTTACTTCTGTACAGAATAATAAAAAATATATTATTTTGACTGATTTAAAACCTATTACGAATTATTATTCAATTAAAAAAAAAACTGAGAAATTAAATCACGTTAAGATGGAACAAAATATTAAGAAACAAAAAAAGACATGTTTTACAGTTATTGAAAGCAATATAATCCAGACAATATTTATAATTTATTCAATCGGATACCATTATTAGGTGTTGTACTGGTTTTATTGTTTTGAAACTAAACTGGTTGATGCAAAGAACATGTATTCGTATTACCAGTGGTTGTAAAGCCGATTACTGAACTTATTATCCCTATCGAATAACTAAAGTGACGCCCACTACAGATAGTAATGCCGATTGATTCATACAGTTGCATTTACTATTATTGTTAATATTTTTTTTTTTTAAGTACATAGGCGACTTATCTTAACTTGATGCGTAGACGAAACGCCCTATTTAGTATTAATAAAAAAAAAAAATATATATATATATATATAAAAATACATTCAGTTCATACTTGTTTAATGTCATATGATATATATATATATATATATATATAGAGAGAGAGAGAGAGACAGGAAAATTCTGAAACATTGCCGACTAGAACGAATTGGCTACTATCAAGCAGAATATTCTGCAAAAATTTTTCAATTTTACAAATTTTTTAACCAACTTCAAAGAGAAAAGGAAATTTTTAACTCGATTGTGCGCGTGAATTTTTAATTCCTTGGAATTAAAAATAAAAGTAGAGGAAGTATTGTGATCGCGAAAAATTTTGGGTTTCACATTGCAACGGAAATATCCGTTTTGATCATCCCTGAATCCATTTTGATTAGTTTCGGCTGATGTCTGTACGTATGTGTCTCACATAACTCAAAAACGATTAGCCGTAGTATTTTGAAATTTTAGATTTAGGACTGTTGTAAAATCTAGTTGTGTAGCTCCCCTTTTGATTCCAGTCGAATGAATCAAAAGTGTCCAAAAAGCCCAAAATTAAAAAAAAAAAATTCGATTTTTGACTTTTTCTTAACTGGAGTAATAAATTCTCATTGAGAAATGGGCTCGGTCAAGGTTTTAGCCATTTTTTTTTTGATCGAATGATATTTCACTATAATAAAGATAAATAAAAATCTGATGTGGACGTCACAAGACTTCCTTGTACGCCCATTAAATTATCTATACACATTTAAAAAAAAAATAAAAAGTACAAAATAACTTTATTTCATTAATAATTTCTGATATTTTTTCATATACTTTTTTTTATTGATATTACTGAATTATTATTTATCGTAAAACTTTTTTTTACAATCACAGGTTAATAATTAATAAATCAATATATTTAAATTAAAAAAAGAGTTAAAAAAATATGTCTGAAGTCACATTCGAACTGACGTGCCTTCCCCTTGTAAGATTCAGATATTTCATTAATTAAAAGTTTATTTGGCTATAACTCTAGAACCAATGGAAAATTAGTACCATTTATAATGTTGAAAAGCTTATTACTACAGTTAAGAAAAGTCCAAAATTCAAATTTTTTGGAATTTTGGGCTTTTTTTGGACATTTGGTTCAGTCGGTTGCAATTAAAAGACTAAGTGCACAACTAGATGTTACAACAGTCATAAATCCAAAATTTCAACATTCTACAGCTTGACGTCGCAACTAGTCAAAATGAATTCAGGGATGGTCAAAATGAATATTTCTGTCGAAATTTGAAAACCGAAATTTTTCGCGATCACAATTCTTACTTCCTTTATTCCGGTCAAGGACGTAAAAAATTAATCCTCATAAAATATAACATACCTTGTACCTATTTTTGTATTTTACTTTTAGCTGGAGAGTAAAAATACAATACTAGTGTGGACAATCTAATGTGGACTTTATTTTAAATGTTCATTCTGCTAATTCTTGGTAAATAGCAACATAAATCGATTTCAAAATACACATAATGGTAGAGCTACAATAAAAAATGTGATATATGTATTAAAATCCAACCGCTCTTTTACTTTAATAAACAAATTTGGATCGCAATCGTACTTTGGAAAGCAAAATCGACTAAAAGTTTTTTTAAATCCTCAAAATTATTGGGTAATAATATAAAGTGAAAAAAATTGTGAGCAATTAATTTTTTATAGTTTTTTTTTTTAACAAAAACAGATTTTAATACATTACTAAATGTATGTTATATTACTGCCAGAATGCTAACTTCTCATTAACTGATTTTGGGTTCAAGATGTAATCAAAATGTCAGAATTCTCTGGTTATATATCATTAATAATTCTGAAAAAATCTCTCATGTTTTTTTTGGAAAGTTATCATAGTAATAAACAATTATTGATTATAAAACATTATATTTAAAATTCTAATTATAAGGAACATGGCGAGGATGATTTTATAATAAAGGACAGTACTAGGGATGAATAGAAAAGATATTTATTTTCTGAAAGAATCTAAATTATGACTATACGCTTTCAAGGATTCATTACTATAATGATTTTAATTAAAAGGAAGAGAACAATTTTGTAAAAAAAATATTCAATAGTTAAATCTAGGGTTTGAACTAAATATCTCAGCCAGAAATTATGTCTATACTATTATATGAAGAGGAAGAGGTTTTTTGTTTATTCGGATAAACAAAAAAACTTCTTGATCAATTGCAACCAAATTTTTACCCATTTTTCTTGTCTTAACTGAGAAGGCTTTTACATATACTTCATCTCGAAAAAAGGATAATAGAAGGAATGGTGGAAGGGAAAAATTGTAGGGGAAGACCATGTTTAGAGCACATAAAACAGATAATGGATGGTATGAACTGTAATTCGTACTGGGAACTAAACAGAAAAGCTGATAAGAGAGAAGAGTGGAGAGCTACTGTCAACTAGCTTAAGAGCTGTTAACCGGAAAGAGAAGATATAAAATAAAATATAAATTTTTAAAATGTGTACAAGTGTTTTTTATTTGCTGTAATAACTGGCAAATTAAACTCAAGAAGTTTGAAATCGATTTATAAATTTTTTCTGTTTTTTATCGCATTACGCGATAACCAACCAACGGATTACTTTCAAATTTGCAGGATACATTCGTGTTCAAGGGAACTACCACCAAGGATATTAAAAATATTAATTATTTCTTCGACCCCAAGGAGGATGAAGTTGTCAATTAAAGATATTCTTTAAGGAAAAAATTAGATTAATCCTTTTACTTCACTATTATATTTCTGCCACCTTGGCAAAGAAATAAGTTATGAAACCTTTTTAGTCAAAGGTGTATGCACTTTAGTTATCGTAGTAATCTAGTTTAATGTTTAGTTATCATATAATCTCGACCTATTTTTTTTTTTTTTTTTTGTTTAACCTCCGGAACCACAATTAAGTATATTTTCAGAGGAATGAAATGAATGAATTGTAGCGTATGTGAAAAATGCCATGCCTGACCGGGATTCGAACCCGGGACCTCCGGATGA
>JAAAKQ030147193.1:0-13055 GCA_010016005.3 Zanna intricata
GTTTAATTTTCTTTACATTTCAGCGGAAAAACAATTCAAAAGTATTAAGTGTTTTTAATCTGTTTCCGCGACCCACCCAAATTGCTCCTGCGACCCATAGTTTGGGAACCGCTGATCTAATAAACAATAGTTTAAAATTAATTAATAATTTTAATTTTAGGAATGTAGAAGATCACTTTTATCAAAACTTTAGTAAATAAATTCGTATAAACTTAGAAAAATTTTAATTCAGCTCAACTTTTTCAAATCGGATGATTTATCTGTAATTACTCTAATTTTGAAATTGGAAAACGACTAAACGGAATCCAAACATTTATAAGAAGAACCTACATAAAAACATTATGTCTCCGTGAAACAATAATTCTACAAGCAATAAAATATTGTAAGTATGTTTAACGCTTAGATCTGATGCTCTGTTTATTAGCGATAAAAAAAATAGATCGTATTTTTTTTTTGTTTAATTTCAAAAACGGTAAATTTATCTTTTTTTTGTAGAAAAAGTGCACTTTTATCTTTTAAGATTCTGAAGATTCATACGACCTACAGTGGATGACAATTGTAAGAAGATGAATGAGGTTAAATGAATTTTTGAAAATATCTCAAAATTTTTTATAAATCATAAATATAATGAAACATTTCTTATTATTTTAAACGCTTCTTTTTTTTATACAAAAAAAATATATATAAAAATAACCGAGTTTTTATAAAGTATTTAAACTTCGTTTTCTTTATCCAGGAGGAAAGAGTTCCTTAGATATTCATTTTTTCTGGTTCATGGGGAAACTAAGAATGTTATAACAAAAAAAGAGATCATTTTCTAAAACCGATGACATAAGACCGTTCTAGCTTATTCTTTTCACATCCCCTGACGATATCTGATCTAGCGACGGATACTGATGCTCCCTTGCCACGTCGACTTCTTGCAGTCGATTTTCAAATGCCCCATTCCGCCGGAATTCCAGCGTAATGGTCGACCCCTTTTCTTTGGTTTTGCCCCGGGCAATCTTCGGTCTCCCGTTTAGTCAATCTGTTAACTGGCACCTTCACGGAAGCTTTGATGCTGTCCGCTGACTCCTCGTCGCGGACGACTACCATTCTTCGAAGATGAGCAGTATGGCAAGACAGCGAGCCGGCTGCCACCAGTCGTAGAGCCTGAGTAAGGGCATCTTTGACTGACTTTTGCCGACCTTAGAAGATGCTTCTTGATTTCGGCGTCTTGCAGCCCTTCGACAACCGGTCTTGTTACAATATATTTACTTTATTGATCTGTAAAACTAAAGTTGGTCTTCTGATTACAATTTTAATTATCGATTCTTTTTGCATATTCATAAATAAATATTATTTTATACTAAATTCTGTGATAGTTTTGCCGTTGCGATTTATCTATTATAGATTGGTCGGTAGTGAAAATGGTTAAACAATGTAATAAATAGATCTTACCTTCAAAGTAATATCACATTCTGTAATGTTACATTATGAAAAGACCATATTTTCTGATTCAGTAGGCCATTTTTAACTTTTCTAATTAAAAAAAAAAAAACTTCTGTTTTTGCGAAACGCTGTATGATTTGTTTTTAAATATTATTTCACTTCTTTTGAAGATTTTAACGCATAACCCATAAAAAAAAATTAATCACAATGAATGTTCAAAAAATGTATTTTTTACCTTAAACAAATGAATGACAACAGTCGGTAAAACAGATGATATTTATTTCTTCACGTTTAAAAAAAAAAGAGAGAAAGAATGGATAAAAATTACACGAAAAGTATTAAATGTCATTGTAAATTATGTTTTTTGTTTATAAAAATACCAAACCTTTTACGCTAAAAGTTCTTTTTTTTTTTAAAATAATAAAAATAGTTTGAAATTAGATAAATAAATTATATCTGAATACTAATAATAGCCTACGCGAGAAATGTAACCTTAATCAGTATTAAAATAAGTATAGAAATTTTATTATATCAATATATATTTTATTTAATTAGACAGTTTTATTACATTCCAAGCTTTTTGAGACGTGACCGTATTAGTTTGAAGACATGAAATTATGTTGTAAAATTTGTGTGTACTTTTTGACAAGTATAGTGTAAAATTATCTCTAAAACCCGTAGGAACTAAGACGTAATCAAGAAGTTTTATTTGTCAGTTCTTCTTAATAGCTCAGGAATTCTCTTCAAATGAGACTGAAATTTTTTACATTTGCGCACGATTTAAGTATGGATATTGGTTTTTATAAGATGAATTTACATCCATCTACTTTAATTTATATTAATTATTATTTTTTAGAATTACTTTTCCCATTGATGTTTTCAGTGATGATTATTCCCTTCAATTATCTAAGAAATTTATCAGAATTTGTTCACAAAGTTACAAAAAAAAAAAAAAAAATTACAAAAATAATACAATTCTAGATTATAATTTTCAATTAATATTAAATAGTCAGAAGTTTCGCCAAATTTTTTACATATATACATAATGCCTATTAAATTACATATACCCATTTTTAAAAGTCCATGAAATTTTATTTAGCTAATAAATTCTTATATTTGTCATATTTTTTTTATTGTTATTATTGAATTATTATTTATTGTAAAAATGTTTTTACAATCAAGTTTTATAATCATAATTATTAACAAGTTAATATATTTAAATTAAAAAAAAAAAATTAAAATTAAAATAATTTTAAAAAAGTTAAAAAAAAAGAAAAAAAAAAAAGATGAAGTCCGATTCGAATCAATGCAGCTTCCCTTGTAAAATCCAAATATTTCATTAATTAAAATTTTATTCGTTGAAATAAAATTTTAATTTTTTTATTCGTTGAAATAAAATTTTAATTTTGTGACTGGAACCAAAGTACCGCTTATATATCGTTAAAAAGCTCTCAGTGAGGGCTTATTACTGCAGTTATGAAAACTTCAAAATTTAATTTTTTTTTGAATTTTGGACACTTTTATTTCAGTCGATTCAGTCAAAAGGGGAGGTACACAACTAGATCTAATAACAATCCTATACCAAAAATTTCAACTGCTACGGCTAATTGTTTATGAATTATGCGAGCTACATACGTATGTACGGACGTCACGCAGAAACTAGTTAAAATGGATTCAGGGATGGTCAAGACCGATATTTCCGTTGAAATCTCTGAAACAGATATTTTTTGCCTTTATTTTGTACAAGGAAGTAAATAAAAAACGGAAACAAATTTAATGAACAAAAATTATATGAGATAATTCATTTTTTTTTTTTTTTTTAATAATAAAACAACGCTATTATTTTTTATCACTAAAAAATATTTATGTTTTTTTTTGCTTGATAATCTCGCCACATAAGCATGAAGCTTGTGCATGCAAGATGGAAATGGAATTTTGTAGCGTATGATAAATACCATTCCTGACCGGGGACCTCCGGATGAAAGGCCCAGATGCTATCACTCCTGCATATAGAAATACTTCTTTATTTTTGGAATTGATAGATTCATATAAATTTTTCTTGAATAATCTCTTACGATTTTTTTTTATGGTATTATAAATTTAGTACAACTGATATAACGTGACGATGTTTCAATTATTTATTTATCTGATTTCAAAGAAGTTATAAGTTTTAAAAAAAGATAACGTGTTTGTCAAATCAGCAAACAACCCACGCGCTGCTAAAATTATAATAAATCTTTTACTCGCTCTCCAAAATCCGTGTTTTACATTTAGATTTATTCATTCAGTAACAGTATGATATATGAAAGCAAATATGTGTCTGTATTTCAATATGCATCAAAATAAAATGTAAATAATTTTATTTTAAAATATACTTTATTTAAATTTATCTAAAAAAAACTGAAGCTAATAAAACAGTGTATTAAAAAAATAATAAAAAAGTTGTAATACTACTCTGGCATTGATTATTTATTCTTATTCAGTGGAAAAATAATGATCCATGAAAAAAGTTAACTAAGATTTTTTGTTTAGGTGGGATAATTTATGGCGAAATTTTATTGTAAGATTATGATTGTATGTTTAAGTAAACCAAAAATAGTTTTAAAATTCAAAAAATCTCGATTTTTGTAATTTTTTTTCTTCCAAATCAAAATTTACTTTTCCAGAAACGTTTTTTATTTTTCTACGTTTTCTGTGTTAAGTGGAAGAAACTAAAAAAAAAAAAATTCACTGAAAAATATAATACCGATTAAAGAACCTATGATTTATTTTTGGGAGATATTACGATGAAGTTTTGAGAAATTAAAATATCGATATTTTTAAACTTTCATCGACTCCCTCACCGATAATGTTGCTCCCTAAGTATATCATTTTGTTTGCTTGCACAACCACTGAGCCTCTCTTTTCTGTTTAGCCTCCGGAACGACCGTAAGGTATTACTTCAGAGGTTGAATGAGAATGATATGTATGAGTGTAAATGAAGTATAATCTTGTCCAGTCTCAGGTCGGCTGTTCCTGAGATGTATGATTAATTGAAACCCAACCGCCAAAGAACACCGATAGTACTAGATCCACGATCTAGTATACAAATCCGTATAAAAGTAATAGCCTTTACTAGGATTTGAACCTTAGAACTCTCGACTTCGAAATTAGCTGATTTGCGATGACGAGTTTAATCAGTAGATCAACCCGATGGGTTAATTATTAAGCCTAGGAAGAGGCTAGAGGCAAGAGATACCCCCTTGGTTGCGCATTATTTAAGTGTACGCCGACCCAGGGGAAAGGGGAAAAATATCTAGGAAGATATAAAAAAAAAAATCGATTAAAGATTTGTAATAAATAAAAGAGTAGCTTTTACGATTTTTTGGGAAGGGGGAATTTTGGAGCAAAATTTTTTTTTAAAATGTTATGATAAGCTTGCACGCTTGTATTGAGGTTAATATAAAGTGGGGTTATATTTGCATAATTTTGAGAAGATAGCTCCCCACAAACCACTGGAAATAGTGATTTTAACATTTTTTTAGCTGGTTGCTGCGTGTTAAAGAGTCTTCAACAAAATCTTATCAAAATTGGTGGGTGTAATCAAAAGTTATCTAAGCTTCAAACACGCCAACGCACGTACATACATATTTACGTACGAACATTACCCTCCATTTATTGTTTTTTCGGGTCCCTAGGTCATGAAACGTCTAGAAATGAAAAAGTTCATACCCAATTTTTTAACTGATTACTATACTTTCTTTTTTGCAGCACAGTTCTAGAATTATGATGACAGCAAAGTAAAAATGAGTGGGACGTTCATCGTTTCAGGTAATGAAAAGGGGTGTAATGTTTTTTAAACTTCTTACCGCCGAAAGTTTTTATTTAAATCAGATCAACTAAAAATTTATTTTTTACTTTTTAGTAAAGAAATGCTACAAAATATTTTTAATATTTTTATTTTAACAGATTGTTCTGATGCTTTCGTGTTAAGTCTCTTTGAAATAAGTAAAATTAAAAAATATATATATATATTTTCTAGTCGTTTTCTTCTTGAAGTCAAATTGGTATAGTTTTTTTAAGGTTTCCCGGAGAGTTTTGTTTCTTTTTCTACATTTTCGTTTCAGTTCATTACCTTTTTTCAACAATTTAACAATTCTATGGAAAAGAAAAATCAATTAGGTATTAATTTTAAAACAAAATATTACAAACTTCTAAAGTAAGACTTCATTAAATGTAATAGATCATATCTATTCAAATAATACTATATCTAAATTTAGATTTTCTATAACTGCAAATAGAGAGTAAATTTAACTTAAATCTTTAAATTTAAAGAAATTATTTTTTTAAATCGGGTAGAAGTGATCAGACTGTACGGTATGACGAACGCAGGAAAAGAGATAAGACGGAGCTCGTACACGTTGCCGTCATTGTCGTTGCTACCATTATCATCATTGTGTATCCATGTCGTACGTCAGTCACTTAGACGGCCATGTCAACGTTCCGTGTGTTTGTCACTGTCCCGTCACTGTACGTTTCCTCCCACATCTATTCCCTGTAGATGTTATATAAAAATTATCCTTTTTTTTTTTTTAAATTATCTTGTGACATTTTAGTAGTCATTCGTTTTATATTCTGATACAGTTTCTTCAATAATAGAAATAAATATTAGACAAAATTTATCGAAAAGATAAAATTGTATCGTGGTTTCATAAGATAAAATCTAAGACGTATCAAAAGTAGCTGAACGGATTTTCATCGAACTCATATTGCTTTAGCAAAAGAAGGGATGGCAGAACTGATCATTTCATTGGATACTTTAGATGGTGAATTTTTAATATAATTTCAATATATTATAACTTTTCTAAGAAATAAAATATAAATAAAGCTGTAAATTAAACCGTGCTATTATTTTAATATCATTGATTGAGAGCTTTATTAAACTATTTGGTTATTTTACATAATGTGTTTATACATTTATTTGTCACAGACAAACCTTAAACACTAAACCTTAAAATTAAATAATTCTTCACCATAATACATAAATTATCACCGTCTGATAAACTCTAAAGAGATAATTCATCACATTAACAAAAATTATTTTATCTCTCAGTTTGCATACTACATGATTATTCATTGTTCATAACCACATAATTATTATTTGCTCTTCTAAATTGTGTTACACTAACTTCATCTTTAAGATTAGTTAATTAATTTTACTGTAACGATTTAATAAGATTATAAAAATTATTGCGATGAATTTTAAGTGTCGTAACTCAAAATATTGTTCGCAATCTGTCATAGTCAGATTCAAGCGTATAACAGTTCTTAAAATTAATTATACCATCATGACCCACAGGGGAAGACACCCCCTTCATTCAAAGCTCTTAAGAGCTTGACTGGAGGTCTTCTTCTAAATTTCAGCTTTAGACATATTCCAGTCCGCCTAGATCAGGATGTCACCGATCCGAATGCCACGAGTGACATTCCCATCGGTGTATTTAATGAACTCAAAACAAGACACATCTTACCGAGTCTTAATTAAGACCGAAAGGACTTAACTAAACAAAGAAACTGAACTTACAAGATACAAGTTAATTCAAGACACAACACGGAACAATAACAACAAGTAATATTGAAACAAAACAAAGGACAAAAACAACAACAAAGATATAATTTATAAAACAAAACATTAACAAGAACAGAATACAAGAGAAATCCAAGCAGTGCTCTAGATTCCGTCAGCAATCCTTTCCTTTGTAAAGTACACTTTAAAACTCTCCACTATTGCCCATTTGGTCTGGCTCTTCCAGTTTAAAAGGAGATCCAACGCCGACCCAACGTCGGCTTGATCTTATCAAGCACACAGATGGTCTCTGTGTGCATTGACTCGTACTTTGAGCACTCATAAAGAACATGGTAGGTATCATCCAACTGTCCACACTGAAGACACATCCCATAATATATCAGGCCGAATTTCTGCAGTCTGTCCCTACAACCACCATGGCCGGAAAGAAATTGCGTCACATATTTATTAAGGTGTACGCAAGAGGCATCCCGCAAACAAACAACATTTGGAAAGAGATAATGCGTATAAAGCCCACCCTCTGTCTCATCCCATCTGATCTGTCAAAAGGCATTACCATGTTGTTCAATTTTGTCAAACTTTATCCGCAATCAACTCATCGGGCTTCTTAGCAACATACCGCTGTTACCTCACAGACGCAATCAAGTCTATCGGTTTCACGCCTGCAATCACCAAGACTGCCACCCGTGAAGTATTACGGTAACCACCTGTTACCGTTAATAATATTAGGCGTTGAGGCCTTAATTATATGTCCCGATAACTTTTAAATTTTAGCCTCTCCGCCCAAACAAGGCACTGCATATATCATAATAGCCTCGCACACGCCTTTATACAGGATGCTTATGGTCTTAAAATTAAGACCCCCATCAGAATTAACCATACGTCGAATACCGAAGAAGGCATTGCAAGCCTTCTCCGCGATGTATTGCAAGTGCTTCTTAAATTCCAGTTTCTCATGAAGAAACACCCTGAGATACTTTTGAACCTGAGCACATTTATACGCGCTTGCCATCGAAACACTGAATTCGCTGATTCACGACTGCCAAACGGCTTTTGAGGAAGAATCATGGTGGTTTTTTCCGGGCTAAACATCATCTTGTGTTGATGACCCCCACAGCTGCCCCACATCCTGCAAACTTGAGTGGCTCGTAGCTCATCATCCCTCCGCGAGTATCCTTCGACCAGGAGCCCATCATCAGCATAAGGCACGATGCAAGGATAAGTTAGAAGAACGTTAGTTATGATGCTGCAAGTTGGATCGTTGATGTTTCTTTATCTGCCTTGTCCATTGTTGAGTTAAACAAGACGTATTTTTCAAAGAACTGAAATATTTATTTTTTTAAATTATTTATTTCTTATTATAGTGCGTTTTTGATGTGTCAATATTTTTTATGAATCAAAAGTTTTTTCGATAAACTTTAGAATAGAAAAATTTTAGAATTGTAAATTAGAATGAGTTGATATTTTTCCAAAAGGAAACAATAAAAAAAAAAAAAATGAAAATGTCTATCTTCTTGCAGAACTGCGACAGAATTTTTTTTTTTATTAAATTAACTACTTTATTAGCTAATTATGATATGAAAATAATATTGATAGACAAACTCATCGACATCAGTGGATCATAGAAAGATTTGTCCCAAAAGAATTTGATTTTCAAATCTTCAGATAAATAAAAGAGGATATTTCTTATTATTATTTTATTTAAAATATGTTTTGTAATACTATAATTTTCATTATGAAATTTTTCGTTCAATAGATTGTATTGATTGGTAATGTTATGCCAAAATCAATTTCGGAAAGTTAAAATATAGCAATATTATTAAAAATAATGTCATTCATTAATTTCATGATTCAATGAAATTAAAATTAGCTTGAAATTTCAGCTGTTGAAATTAAAATTGGAATTAAATTCATTAATCTTAGTTATTGAAAATGGAATTAAGTTTTATCAGTTGACAAAGTTAATTTGAATTAAAAAAAAAAAACGGGCAAAAACAGTGGAAGTTAAAATTATTATCAAAAGATTATATTTCTATCTACTTATACAACAGTGTAGGTGACCTGACACGAGTCACCGTGTCCATTTACAAGAGTCACAGAGTCCAACCATTTACAAGTTTGAGATTATAGTAAATAATTTTTATGTTGCACTTTTATCTATGTTTAACCTCAAACATTTCAATTCTGTACGAAATCCCAAATCGCTAGTGGGGAAAGAAAAAATGAGTGAGCTTTTACAGTCTCACTATAGTTCTTAGCCTCAGAGTAAAAATGGGAGTTCCTCTATAAACTAAAGTGCAACATATTTTATTAAAAATTGTCACTTACAACATTCCCTTGCTCACGTGACCGGCTTGGGAATATTTCCTCAGATATTTATGATGAAGCAGACACGTCCAACAGACACTATCCATTCCTAACTTAGGCCTGTATTCACTTTCTAAATATATAGCGGCAATGTTAATATATTTGAAATTATTGTTACTATAAAATTAGTTGTATATTAAATTATATCCGAACATGTTCATTCACAACATCAGCAATAACATTTAAATCATTTGCCACATATTTAATAAAAATAAAATAAAAAATTTATAAAATA
Organism: Zanna intricata; assembly: GCA_010016005.3. Taxonomy (NCBI): domain Eukaryota; kingdom Metazoa; phylum Arthropoda; class Insecta; order Hemiptera; family Fulgoridae; genus Zanna; species Zanna intricata. The sequence goes on from JAAAKQ030147193.1 coordinate 9,600, forward strand.
AATAATAAACAATCGGCCACAGTCATCTTGCACCCTCTAAGTACAGTACTGAATAACGGTCGGAAGTAGGATAATTTAAAAATAATATAATCATCCGACTAAACCAAGAGGATATCTAACAAAAAAAGCTTCAAAAGAGCCTTCAGAAATTGATATTAAATGCTTTTTTTTTTTTAGATGTAATTGTTTGATTAGGAATCAAACAATTTCCTCTGTTGTTGATATCTTGCATTTTTGTTTAATATTTTTCATTTCCTTAACTTTCATATTATTAATTTTGGTGATACTCATTTAGCTATTACGCTCAAAAAAATCTTGACATCAGAAATCATACTCCACCAACTCTACCAATTCCTCTTACATAATAATTTACATTTTTCCTGTTGATATGTTGACGTAACTATTACGAAAACCAGTGTTGCGGAACCAACCTAAGCACTGTTTACCATCTGCCGTAAGCAGAATATGATTAATGGAAAAATATCAAATTTATTACACAATCTTGCACGAAAGTGGTTAAAAATATATTAAATAATGAAGTCAAAAAACTGTTTCTAACCAAGAGGAGTACGGTAATAAAATTAAAATTTTTTGTAGATATATGTAGTGTAAGTCTGAACAATACACGGTTACACCAATAACCGGCCGAACTTTCCCAGAAGTGAAACCAAAGTCTACAGTGAAAGTCAAAGTGGTCACGGCACTGAATATTTAAGTATGCAGCATGGAACACTGGTAGAAATGAAAATGGCACATAGGAAAGCTATAATAGATTAAAGTACGGTGTTCGAGGCTAAAAAATCGCAACCTACTTAGCAGATATTTGAGCATTGCCCATAACCTACGTGAAAGGATATGTAGTAGTCCAGAATGGAGAAGAAACTATCTGTTCCTTCTGTGATTAGTATAGAAATTTCCTCTCCGCCGATTCCGTACTTCGTCACCTATCCAAAAAGGATAGCAGCCAAACGACCGTTATAAAGCTTTAATTAAAGCTTTTAATATTCTTAAAATTAAATTTTACGTATTAATTAATTTTCACGTATCAAGTGTTTCACGTAGATCGTTTCTAACAGCAGTAATTACTCATTTTCTGTAATATATATATAATCAAATAAAATTTTAGTTTGTCTAATAAAAATGTAATGTAATATTACACTTACAAGTTATCTTTACACATTAAGCTGGTAAAAATACAAAATAATTGTACAGAAAAAATTTTGGTCATAAATGCTACAGAATATAGCAGTTTTATAATTATCTTTTAATGATATTTAAAACTTTTTACGAATAACGGACACCATGGGTATCTGACAGCTCCGTAACTTCCACTTCCACATCCGATTCCCGCCCGTCTATCTTCCCATCCGTCTCGTAGAGTTGCTGTTAGGGCAACGGTTGTTAGGGGAACTTTATCTTTTGGAAAATATCCGATTCCAGTAACCGCTTTATTGCTGTTCAGATTTTCGCCATTTCATTATGACAAGAAAGGAAGGAATATTTGGTGGGAGGGTGTGCCATAACATATTGGCGCGCCATAACTGTTAACCGATTAGTGAGTTTTCTAAATAATTATCATGGATGTCTATTTAGAACCGAGTAATCCAATCGATAGCAATGATCCGTTAGATGTAGATGATCAGATCGTTCGGGAGCACGATCTGGCTTACGAGTCGGAAATCACTAATGATTCTATCAGTTCAGTAGATCAACAGTTTTTTTTGGCGACTTGAAACTTAAATCGAAGTGGGAATTAGCGTAGCCTAGTGGGCGCGGCAAATTTTTCAGCAAAATACGTAAATGAATCGGTTGTTGGCATATTACATCCAAGAATGTCGGGGAGCTGTATCTCAGTTTGGCTAAAGATATTTAAAGCAGAAGAAAAAACTGATTGCTTAACTTCATCAGGAGCGTCCGGAATTGTATACTGCGCTATTAACCATTTCAATACCAGCAAGTTACAATTTAATTATCATAGATTAAAGATTAGTTATAAAAACATAGGTAAAGAAACTAACGACTGTTATTACTCCATTAAGTTTTCAGTTATCTTTGAAAATAGCAAACAGTTTGTGCTAGTTGAGGGCCCTACGGTTGGTTTAAACTATAAATATAAGGGTGTTAATGTATATATAAATTACCACTGATAATCCTATGGTACCTACATAAGCCAGTCGATGATGTCTCTGCTTGATATGGAAGTCCTGCTACTCAATCTCACAATGTTTATTCATATATTCGATGTTCATTTGGTAACCAAATACCATTAAATCAGAATTATTTTTAATTATTTAGTATCTATTTGGTCACCTAATAAATTACAGGTGCCGTGTGGGCTTCGAGTGCCGTTATTACAAGAATGTACGCTGACAGCACATTACATTGGTTTATTTGCTAGCCTTTTGGTTATAGAATATATGTAGAATGAATATTATTTTACAGCAAGTAAGGGAATTAATTTTTCTCAAATATATTTTGAAATAAATACATAGATGGCATGAATTTTCTGGAACGGTTTATTCTTTTTGTGGAATAATGCATTTGAACTGTTAAAAAAAAGCCTTGTAGGCATGTTAAAAAAAGTTAAAGAAAAACACAGAGGCAGATTAAATTCAGTAATCCGATAAGATAATAAATTTTTTCATTCTATTTATTATTGAAATGAGATAAAAGATACAGACAATCGGCATTTCGAGATTGTCTGAATAACTCTTTCTTTCTGATCCCTCATTGCTTTTTATGAAATACTGTAAAAGATAAAAACAATATGATTACTGCTATACAGAGACCGTAAAAATGTTATGAAAAAATATCAATACTTATAAATTCTTTTAATTATTTGTCTCTGATATGAAGTAAAAATGTTCGGAATACACCAATATTTATAGTTTAATTATTTTATATGGCGATTTAATTATTAAAATCATAGATTAAAGTCAGATAAAATTCAATCGACCGTTATACAAGGATCTGCCTATGCTTTAAAGGAAAAAGTAACTTGATTTTACCTCTTGAGAAAGTACTCTTATAAAGCGTTATGTAGGTTTTTTGTAGACAACTGATTGCGGAATTATGAATTTCAAGTAAACAAGAGATAGATTTGTGTAAACTTATACACATTTTGTTAATGATGCTTTAATGTGAAATGTAAAAAAAAAAACCATCGATTCTGTTTTCGTATAATACAGTGGTTCATAATTCTTTTTATTTAAGTTTTATAATTTAATGTTTTTACCTGTAAAACGTGAAGTAAATATTTATTGATATAAAATTTGTTTAAGCCCACCGGGCTGGTCTAGTGGTTAACGCGACATCCCAAATCATTTTTATACGGACTTGAATACTAAATCGTGGATACCGGTGTTCTTTTGTGGTTGGATTTCAATTAACCACACTTCTCAGGAGTGGTCGACCTTAAGATTGTACAAGACTACACTTCATTCACATTCATACACA
>JAAAKQ030147204.1:0-13054 GCA_010016005.3 Zanna intricata
TCATCCTCATTCATCCTCTGAAGTAATACCTTAACGGTAGTTACAGATGCTATACAGATAAAAGAGAGAGAGAGATTACAGCTGGTAAACAATAGTTTAAGCATAGCTAATGAGTATAAGAAATGTATAGTTAACAGTCGGCTGCTATACAGCCAGTTTTTTGCATATCCAACTAAAAGAATTAAAGTACACTTACATTATCTCTATAATACATAATAAAATAACCTGCGGTATAAATCCTTTTCATCGATTTCTAGACTGGGAGTTGAAAACCTCATAAAGAGGAAACTAAACGACTCAAGCGAGCCTGGAACAATAAGAGCATGGTAACATATTAGACTTAGTAAGGTGTTCAATATTATTATTTTTTTTTTCTTAATATATTTTATTTTTTGTCTTCATCATTTGACTGGTTTGATGCAGCTCTCCAAGATTCCCTATCTAGTATCATTTGTTTCATTTCTGTATAACCTCTATATCCTAAATCCCAGACAATTTGTCTTCTACATTCCAAACGTTGCCTGCCTGCACAATTTTTCCCATCTCTTTCTCTCTTTTTGTGCTTAGCCTCCAGAATTACCGTAACGTATTACTTCAGAGGATTTTTCCCATGTTTTTCCCAATTTTTCCCATCTGCCTGTCCCTTCAATATCAAAGCAACTATTCCAGAATGGCTTAAGATTTAGCCTTAAGTTCTTTTAGCTATATTTTTCTAAATGCTTCTTTCTTTATCAATTTGGCGCAACATCTCTTCATTTGTCACTTTATCCCGCCATCTGATTTTTAACACTCTCCTATAGCACTGCATTTCCAAAGCTTCTAGTTTTTTCTTCTTAGACAATCTGATCGTCCAAGTTTCACTTTCATATAAAGCTACGCTCCAAATATATGCTTTCAAAAATGTTTTTCTCATGCTTAAATCAGTTTTTGATGTAAGCAAATTATATTTCTGATTGAAAGCTTGTTTTGCCTGTGCTATTCGGCATTTTTATCGCTCCTACTTTGTCCATTTTAGTAATTCTACTTCCCTAGTAACAAAATTATTCTAGTTCCATAGTCTCTTTTCATCCTATTTTTATATTCAGTATTCCATCTAGTTTATTTCTAGTTCATTTCATTACTTTCATTTTGTTTATTTTAAACTATATTTTTCACTTGTTTATTTTAATGCAGTAGTTCTTGCTAGGATTTTATCCATGCCATTCATTGTTTTAACTAAATAAATTTTACTACTTTCTGCTAGAATTACTATACCATCAGAAAATCTTAGCATCTTTATTTTTTCACATTGCACTGTTACTCCGGATTTAAATTGTTCTTTAACATCATTAACTAGCAGTTCTATGTAAAGATTAAAAAATAATTGTGATAGGGAACATCCTTGTCGGACTCCCCTTTTTTATTACCGCTTCTTTCTTATGTTCTTCGATTATTACTGTTGCAGTTTGGTTACTGTAATTGTTACCAATTGTTCTATCTCTATACTTGAACCCTAAATTTTACTTTTCCTGAAAAACCAAATTGTTCTTCTCATAACACTTCTTCTACTGTCTGCAGTCTACTGTCCTTTCAGTACAGAATTCTAGTTAAATTTTTTTATACATTCGTGGTTAAGCTAATTGTTCTGTATTCTTCACATTTATCTGCTCCTGCTTTCTTTGGTGTTATGACTGTAACACTCTTTTTATAGTCTGATAGAACTTCCTCTTTTTTTTAACTGTTAATCACAAGTTTGTATAATTTATCTGTTGATTCCTCATCTTCTTTGCACAGTAATTTTGCAGATATCCCATCTATCCAAGGAGCCGTTCTCCTATTTAAATTCATTAATGCTCTATTAAATTTAGATCTCACTCTATTTCGTTTCCTTTGTATAAATCTTCAATTTATTCCACCCAGCTACTGATCTGTTCTTTGTATTGTAATTGGGTTACCATGTTTATTTAACATGTTATCAGATTTTAACTTATGTACCACAAGATTTTCCTTAACTTTCCTGTGTACTTGTCTATTTTACCAATGATCATTTCTCTTTCCACTTCTGAATATTTTATTATAATCAACTCTTCTTTCACAAATTAGAACTTCCTGTTTGTAGTATTTCTTAATTGTCCATAGGTCCTTTTACCTTCTTCATCACTAGCATCCTTATATTTTCTACACTCATCCATCTGCTAGAATATATCCTCTGATATTCAAGGTTTCCTGCCAGATCTCTTTGTACTGCCTAAGTTCACTTCTGCTAATTTAAGAATTTCCTTTTCTACATTCTCCCATTTTTCTTCTATATTTTATATTTTTTACAAAGACCTCTTGTGATGTCCTCCTCAAAAATCTTCTTTACCTTCTCTTTTTCAAGCCTCTCTAAATTCCACCATTTAATTGGACACTTTTCTTTAGGTTTTTAAATCCTAATCTATATTTCATTATCACTAAATTATGGTCACTACCAATGTCTGCTCCTGGATATTCTTGCAGTCTATGAGTTGACATCTAAATCTTTGCTTAACCATGATATAACCTATCTGATACCTTGCAGTATTGTCTGCGTTTTCATGTGTATATTCTTCTATTATGATTTTTGTACTGGGTTTTGGCAGTTATTAAATTATACTTCATGCAAGAGTTGATCCCTTCTTCATTTCTTTGTATTCACCCACAATATTTCCCTCCTTGCCTTTTCCCGTGCTTGCATTTCAATCTCCAGCTATTAATAAATTTTCTTGTATGTGTTTAATTGTTTCGTCAATTTCTTCTTATACACAATCTACCTCTTCATCAATATCTGCACTTTTAGACATATTATTTGTTAACAATCATTGTCGGCTTAGGTTTTGATTTTACCCTGATTCCAATGATGCTATTATTAAGCTTTTTGAAATACTCTACTCTCTTCCCTACCTTCTTGTTCATAATAAAACCTACTTTCTGTCTGTTATTTGACACTGAGTTAATTTTTCTAAAATCACCTGACAAAAAGTTATCTTGCTCTTCCCACTGAACCTTGCTAATTCCTACAATATCTACATTTAACCTACCCATCCCCCTCTTTAAAACTTCTAACCTACCAACCTTTTTCAGATTTTTAACATTCCACACTCTGACTAGTAGAATGTTATTTTTTTAATTTTCTAGGGACTCCTTTCTTAATAATCACCATTCAGAGATCCAAATGGAGGACTAGTTTACCTTCAGAATATTTTAACAAGGAAGGCACCTCCATCTTTGTCGCATTAAAATGCAGAGTGCTACATTTTCTTGGAAAAAATGCAGAATGATGTTGATATATCTATTTAAATCTTCCTGACCTAAGCCCTTAACAATTACTGAAAGAGCTGCTGACCTCTTTCAGGCATCATACTTTAGTCTGGCTCTCAACAGGTACCACTTCTGTATGGTTCCACCTTCGGTCCACCCACTCTGTATCACTGAGAACTCAAGCCCATTCACCATCGGCAAGGTCTCATGATTCAGAGAGAGGGTTATTTAAATATAATATGTTAGTAATTTAAATAAATATGAATCTAGCAAATTTCAATTGAATGCTAGGAATACTTTTAGAAAAAAAATTAAAAACATTAATATGAAATAGATTGTAGGAGATGTTAAAACTTCTTACAGAGGTCAAAATGGGGAATTATATCAGACTGATGAAATATTCAATAGAGAGCTTATTTTTTATTCAATACTGTTGATAATTCTAGCATGGGTGTTAAGAGTTTGAGCTTGATCCTTACTAGGAATAGGGATCTAAAACAATATGGTTTTTGGCACAGTCAATAATTTTTTCACTTATCATTCCAGCCATCTTATTATCCTCATTAAAATACAAGTGGAAGTATGACTTGGTCAAAGTCATAATAATAATAAATAAAAACAGCCTCTTGATTGGATGGGAAAGTCCGCAACTCCATCCCAGCCAGGTTGTAGGCGAACAAGTTATTATATTATGAGTAATAAGTAATGAATTTTCATCAGATTTTCTATTTCAAATAGTAGCCTAATAAGCTGCTAAGAAGAATCTCGGTTATTAGCCATTAAGCTGTAGTTTACTGAGTCTATTACCTGGCATATACTACATGTTACATTTTAATATGTAATATTACAACTTTTTTGTATATTTATTGTCTGCACTTTAATTTTAAAAACTAAAATTAAAATTTCAACTAAAAATTTAAGATATATTTGATGTACTTTATTGACAGTTAGTGATGCCCATTATCCTTTGAAACAATGCTCTGTATCACAAGCGCTGTTTCATAGGTATAGTTATCAGATGGAACTGAAATAGCTACTCGATTAAAAATACTTTTTGGTATTGATTAAATCTTCACAATCAATTACTATTGACAATTCCGTTTTGTACTTTATTTACTAATTCTACTTCTAGAACATAATTTGATAAGTTCAGTACAGAGTAAACAAGGAATTTTGTTTTCAGAACTAATATAAACTTATTAATATATTTTCACAGTTTACTAATTGTATATTAAATTTGACTTACCATTTCCAACTACTAACATTTTAAAATTTTACTTTCATTCCTACTTTTTTTCAAAGAAAATAAAATAATTGCTCAGTGTAATAAATTACTAATAAATCAGTTGAGATATTTATTGAAATTTTTTTCTTATAGATGGCACTCGCCAGCAGTATTCAAAGACAGTTGTACGATACGGTCAGGTGCTGAAATTGCTTGCTGTTTACCAGGATCTAGCTAACCAATCAACTCGCAGCAAGCGGTTATCATGGCCTTTGATCGGCCGTCATGAAGCAAATCGTTATGCACAATGCTTATCCAACACAGACCAGGTATCCACATGTTTATTTCATGTAAAGACATAAATAAAGGCGCCAGTGTTAAATCAATTAGATCCATTAAAATAATTACACATTTATTGAAAAATTATAAGTGTACACACATTACATATTGTGTATAATGTATATATATATTAAAATAACTCCAGTTATTAAATTTGAATTAACACTGTTTAATTATAATGTATTTTTAATGTTTAGTAATTATGTGTAAAATATATGTCATTTAGCCATAGGTTACTGAGTGTATTTTTAGCTGTAAAAATACACTCAGTATATAATATTTATATGATAAGCCTGTGTTTTAAGACATAAATGTGACTTTACATGAAAACTCAATAATAATACCAATAATGTAACCATATTAATATTTTAAAGGACTTGATAAATTAATTAAAACATACTGGTATGATTTAATTAATTTTTAAAAACCAAGTTAGAATAACTGGTTGACCAGTTAATTAATGGTTAACTGGTTAACTAGGTTGACCAAAATATTACGGAGGTTCCAGATTTCGAATGTAGGTTTACTGGTTCGAGGCCCTTCGATAGTGCGTCCTTTGTTGAGTGTAATTGTGTTATTGTTGTTGAGTGTAATTATAGTGTATTATTTTTTGATTGTCTGGCAAGGATGTGCTGTTAATTTGAGCTCAAAAGCAGAATGAAAAATGAACCCCTAAATTAATGTCTATTAGCCGTTATAATTGAAATATAACTGCCTGGCCTCGAAATGTCTGCTGCTATATGGAAAACACCTTGCATCAGCACAGCAAACTCAACTTATCAAATCGTTACTAAAGGAGTTATGAGAATAGTAATTTATGTTCGACTTTTTTTTTTGTATCCCATAATTAATATTCCAGTATTTCTAGAATAGATTAGGTTAATCTATTAACATATTAAATGTGATTAATCACATATTAAATGTGATTTCTGGGATCCGGGTATATCTGTCTCCCCGGCCCAGGTTAAATCTGTGGAAGGTAGCTGACCAGAGGAACCTAGTCAGGATCAAACATATAGGACATGCTTAGTTGCCTGCACCTTGCAACATATTGTGTGGTGAAACATTCCTCATGGAAACCTTTTTCACAATTTCAGTGGTAGAAGGTCCACATAAAAACTCTTTTCATGGAGAACCTTTGCCTTCATAAGCAAAGAGAAGGAAGGACATCGAATTTAGTAATGTAGTGAAGACTGATGGAAGTAAGTTTCAATCTAACAGTGGTTCCATAATATCTGGTGATCAAGAGAAAGGAAGGGGATTTCTCAAAGATTTAGTGATAGCTTAAAACTACATGGAAGCTGCAGAGGAGCCATTAAAAACAAGGAAGATTGGTATTGGGCTGTTTGTAGAAACAGTTAACTATTTACAGTAGATAAGGCTATTTAAACTATGTGAAGATTGCAGATTGAGGTTGCACTACATGGTATGAACAAGTCATAGCATGCCAGTGATTGAGACATATGATGCAGTGCAGAGGTTGTACCCTCTGAATTGCTAAATTGTAACCTTCATAAAAGTCCAGAGAAGATAAAGGCTGGTTTCCGTAGATTGGATATACATACATTCATCCTGACCCCAGAGCAGTGCTTTGGATGTCAAAGATTCAAACACATAGTGATGCAATATACAAGGAAACAAATCTTCGTTTGTTGTGATCCGTTGTGAGTCCCTGCAGGGGCAATTGTCATAGACATCATTCTTCAATATCTGGGAGTTGTCCAACTTATAAGGAAGAAGTAGCTGTTTAGGAGGTGAAGACCTACAAAAGGTCAGCTATTTGGATGGCAAGAAAATTGTGTTTAGTACATCTTCAAAGGTTGTGTCTTATGTTCAGGTTTCTGTGGCTCCTGTAGCTCCAAAAGACATTATCTCTGAACTATCACTGGTCCAAAAAATATGGTTGAATGCATAATCAATGAAAAATTGAAGAGGTGTTCATCAAGAGTAAATAGTCAAATACTAACGTGGAAGAAAGACGTTCCCAAGAAAAGTTTCTTTTCTGAAGCCAAACACATGACATGTTAAAGTTCAGATTGTGGAAATCCCCTTGAATGGGGATTCAGGGAATTAAGAAAGAAGAAATAATGAAAGTAGATACTGAGAGTATAGGACAAGTAACAATGGAGCCCTGAAAGCACAAGGGGGGTTTCTAAAACAAAAGTTATTCACCTCACACACTTTAGCAAGGAGTGGATCCGAGTGATGCAGATGATGCTCACTGCATCATCTATGCAGATATCATCTGATAGCAGCAATAAAACATCCTCCATAATTTACTGCAAAGGATCAGATGATTCCATCTCTGAAACCTCAGACACAAATTTAACATGTAGGCCATCAGGTAAATGGAAATAGGAAAAAAAAGGGATGGTCTACAGGTAAATTTAGGCATTAGAAATAAAGATGTAATAGTTTTATGAGTTTTTGACAGATTTAATGAAAGTTCCAGTTTTTAATAATTGTATGACTTTGCACCTCTCTTTTGGTAGATCTGATATCATATCTTTTGAAATGCATTATATTTTTTTACATGGCAGGGCTTCTCTACAACCTTATCATCTTGTGTTCTTCTGGGGTTTTCCTTGTTCTATGTCTGGGGTCTTTTATGTTCTATAACAAATCTATTTGTAGATGATCTGTTTGAGAAGACTAGTCTTCTTCTGGTTGGGTTGCTAGTGCTTTTAAAAAGGGGGTACTTTTTTCTCTTTGGAGAAAGGACTATTTCCTAAACAGTTGATGCTCATTACCTGCCCCCAAAAATCATGATAAAAAAGACTAAGAAACTGTTCATTACCACTCTTAAAATTTAATATCTTTTAACATTTTTCTAACTTTGACTTTTAATAAAATTAAAATTGTTTTATTTCTCATTTTTCTTAAAGATAATTTTCAACCTTTTTCATAGAGATAGGTTTTCAAAGCAATATTTTATCCAGTTATTACAGGTATTATTTTCTTATTTTTAAGAATACAAGTTTTTTTTAATTTTATCCTATGATAGGGTTAAATTTTAAGACCTATGTAAATGCCTGGAAATTACAGAAAATTTATTTCCAATTTTTTTTTTTTTTTTAATTTACTAACCCAAGTTAAACTGTATATTTCTTTATCAATCCAGTTTACAACTAATTTCTTTGCTTTGTCCTTTAACATTGCATTTTTTTTTCATTATCTCAGTTAATTTTATACATTCTAATAATTTTGTGGATTTCTATTTTAAATGAAAATACTACTATTATAGTGTACATAATGACCAAAGACACTCGAGTTTGAGTTATAGAAATGACTTTTAAAAAACATAAGATATCTGTTCTGATTAAAATTAATTGATTTAAATCTGTTCTGTTTTACTGCTATTTTATTAAGAATTTGCAGAAACAGCAAGATAAAAGTTCCATAAATATTTAGATAACAAATCCATATTTTAAAATACGGTACTTTCATCAAATTTAAAGTAATTTCGGTGAGAAACCTGTAAGACCTGGAGAATTATGCTAAAAAAATACTTTAACATTTTTTCACATACTTTAGAACCCTAAAACATACAAAGTAAATCCTGACTTAATGATTGAAATTTATTTTGATGCAGGTTTTGGATGATTCATGAAATCTACTTAATTTGTTGAGTTAGATTGCTGAGGATACCCAAACAAGTATTTTTAACAATTTATAAATCTGACATTAAGAGCTGAATGATCAACCTCCTACTACTGCAAATGCATAAAGTTTCTGCTAGTGTGTAATCATTCTTACCATTTGTTTCTTTGATATCGTATATTTGTTAGATTTTATTTTATTTTTAATTTCATTTTTTTATAATTTGTTTGTATGATATCAGTGAAATATAATTCTTTTTAGACCATCTTGATTTTATAATAAGTATACAAAAAATGTTTCAGGTGCTTTTCATACCACTTACAACTCATGGGCAATTTTATGCAGTAGCAACAGCCACAAATACTACTGAGGATACTGTATCTAAGGTATATCAGCTGCCAAAGTTGCTAAGAACTTTTCCCCTTCCAGTCCGTGTATGTATAATTACACCAAATAAACCACAAGGTTAGTATTTATTGCAAATTTATTTTATTTTTTGAATCAATATACATATACGTATAAATGTGTATTCAGTGGACAAAGATTCAGTTTCCCTGCATGCAGCTATAAATTTGTAATAGGAGGGAAATTTTGGTTTTTCACTTGGTAGTAGTTAGCTGATATAATTACTATTCAATTGTTGTTCAGTTTTTTTATATATTTATATTGAAAAAAATGGCATTTAAATATACAAAATAAGAATGATTTTATAATTTAGAATCAGCATCAACAAAGAATGCTTCTAATAGGCTGGAAATATCCCAAAAAAGTCTGTGAAAGATTGCAAAAGAATTAAGGATTAAGAATTATTGGCCAAGATTATTTATTGTACTTTATGAAAATGACTGACAAAAGTGTACACTTTTATGAGGAATTTATTTAACATTGTTTGCAGATCCTCATTTTCTTGTTCAGTGGTTTGGTCTAATAAAGCATGAATGGCCTTTTATACAGTCACAATTGTTTATTCATCTGATGAAAATCCTTGCACAATTATAATAAAGGAACTTAAAAATTTAATATATCCAGAATTCATGTTTAGTGTTGGTCACTAAAAAAGTGTTAGGCTCTTATTTCTTTGATGGCAAGTCTTGTGATGTAATTTTTGAGTGAATAAACAATATTTATTTGACATTCATTGTCCCAATATTGAGCAGCAAGGTGGGAAATTCCTCATTTTGCTCTTCAACATAGAGACTATTTCAATTAAACTTCCCCTGAAAGATAGGGCCATGGAACAGTCCGTAACTATATCTCATCAGATACCATCTCATTTGATGTCTTGTGATTTTTTATTCTGAAGAACTGTCAGACATGATATCCTTAAAATACAAATGATCTGGGCCATCTCAAAATGTTAAATGAAAACTTATTTGATTTCATAAATCAAGACAAAATTTTTATTGGAAAAAATGTGTAATTCAGTAGTTAAATGTAAGGCAAAAGAACAACATTTTGAACTGTTCCTCTAATTTGCATTAAATAAGTAATAATAAAAGACTTTTCTTGTTTAACTGTTAACTGCCCTTATTGGAGAAAGTGACTATTAGGCAGGCATATATTTGAGCATTTACCAGGCTCAGGTATGTACACTATATATGTACATGTAAAGAATGATATTAAAGTATGGAAACGACTTAATATTTCAAACCTGAAGGATAATAATAGGAGATAAGAAACAAATGTGAATCTACATTATTAAAAAATCACTACTTTATGGTGAGTCTGAAAATTTTGGCTGCTATATTGAATCAAAAACCTTTTTTTGTAATAGCAAGATGGATACATAAAGATGATTTAATGTAAAATTTTAACCTGAAAAATTATTGGTGAAAACCATTTTTCGATAAGTGTCTTTGTTTTCAGGTTGTAAGCAATCAAATATGCAAAAATGAAAAAACTGAAGTAATAATAAAACAAGGTAAAATGCCCTGTAGTAACTTATTTACTTCATATCTCCTTCGAATTATATCCAACAACAAACTGTGTACAGTTAATATTTTCATTAATAACAGCAAGCACAATAATAAATAATAATACTTTCATAACGCATAGCAATTCGCAGTAACAAATAATTTCCAACACTGCTGTGAATTAAATGTCCAAGTCATCTGATATTATTTACTTGGATATAAGTTTTAATTTTAAAATTTAGTTAAAAGTTTTCTGCTTGTAAATTAGTTAATACAATAAATTTTAAAAGAATATCACTCTACAAGCAATATTCAAAATGTTTTTCCTCTATGGTGTGACTGTGCCTAACAAATAATAACTTGTATCATGTTTGGTAGTATATATGCAGATTCTTCAATTACATTCCTTTTCAAGTCATCAGTGTTTACAGATTTTGTATTATTCACATTAACTTTTAAATAATTCCAGAAATAATAATCTAGAAGAGACAGATCTGGTAGCCTGGCAGGAGTTCTAAGCTCGTCCATGACTTATCCAAGATCTGAAAATATTTCATTTAAAAATTTTCCAGGCCCTTATTTAGATAATAGTGAGGTGGCATACCATCTTAATGAAACCATACAAAAATTTAAAAAAAAAAATTGCAAAAATCTATTTCATGTTTTACTCAAATTATTTATCAACTTGAATTTTTCCTACATATAATTCAGCATATCATTTTTTTTCAAATTAGATTCAAAAAAAAATTCTATTCATAAATTGACTAGTCTGTTTTTGAAATAGAAAAAAATTGAAAAGAAATTTGGTTCTTAAATTATGTAAAAATTTTGTCAAATAAATTTCATTTCGTGCAAAGACATTTGGGTATATATTACACTAAACTTTTATTCAAATTAGCTACTTAAGAGAGAAACTCAGGTTGTTGTAAGGCAGTGAGAAGTAGCTAAAAATGCCTTTATATTTAAAATAAGACTGAAACATACAGAACTTCTGTTCTATCCAGTCATGTATAAATTTCAGAATTCAGTTTAAAGTATAATAGTAATAAAACTACAGATAACAATTTGAAAACTAACCAAAAAAAGCCATGATTTTATTATGGTAAGCAGTATTTTGTGTGAAAGCTTTTGAACTTAATTTAAATTATTACTTTGGTACAATTACTATTATATAAGCCTTGTAAAAGTTGTAGTGAGAAAATGATTCGTAAATAATCAACATGATATCAGATTTCGTAACAATAATTTATTTAACCCAAAAGACAAACACTTATTACTCTTAACCAAATCTATACAAAACACTTTAAACTTACACGCAGTCACAACAGCAGTGTCACCAATCGGAACTAACTACGATACATACTGAGCCAATCATCAGTTCCCTCGTCTTGCTAATGTACTGTCCGTTGTACATCTAGAAAACACTAGAAAAATCTATTTGCGTCTATTACTAATTTCTACTCTATTTATAAATACAATTAATTCCCAACAGAATAAATAATTACGTTAATTATAAAAATTAATTAAAAAACTAAACTTTGTCAATGCAAATTGCCAAACAAAAATTCATTCTTCTGTAAAAATACTAATACAAACAAAGATACAACCTTACTGCTTATAGTAGGTTCCGTAACTTTCAGTCAGGGACATGATTACTCATAACAAAGACTGAACTATTTTAATGTTATTAACAGAAAAATGAGATATTTACAAAATGTTACTATTTAATTTGTCGACTTCAATATATATGGGGAATTATAATAATTTTGATAAAAACCTTTGTACTAAAACAAAGTAACATGATTAAAAAATAATTACAACCAATCAGGACGATCCAACTTATAGGTGTGGCCAGGATTTTCTCCAGGGAGCAAAAATAAGATAAAGGTTTTTTGTTAAAAAATGGTTTTATTTGAACGTTTAAAAATGCTAAAAGTAATAAGTTGCAATGCTAATCAAATTTATCTAAATCATATTTATCTTAAGTTCTTATACTAGCCTATGAGAGTTCTGACTAAATTTTGAAATTCAAAATTTCTTTCACAAATTTATTTTTAGCTTCCAGAACCCTCTTTTTATGCACACTCATCAAATAAACACTGACAAGCTAATTTTCTATAATTGTTGACCGTAACACAATTTTTACCTTGCGTTAAGATGCTGAAGGATCATTTGATAGTGCACGTTTTGCAGGGCTGTGCAAGTGAGATAAGTAGCACATTTTTTAAGGATGGTTAGAACAATTACAAGTGCAGATAGTTCTATCTTTTTCAATTTGACATTTGGTACATTTTTTGCTTTCCATAGGTTATACCAAGTTCAGCTTCACTGAGCAAATCATTCAAATTGTAGTAACTACAAAAACTTATAGTTTTTTTTTTAATTCTCTTATATCATGTCAAGCATACTTGAGGGTGCAAGGTAAGTAATGAGAATGAGGGCAAGTTCTCCTTAAAAAAATACTTTCCACAGCATTATGTACGGAATAATTAGTGATTTTCTCCAAAACTCCGTAGGAGTCTATGCTAGTGGTTTTGCACAATGTTTCTACCGATTTATGATTCATGGTATATTGAAATTTGTTCCAAAATGGTCGGTGATTGTTTCAGCCTCTACTGTAACATCTTTTGCGGGCCCAGCGTCTTTTGCTCTTGGCGGTCATTGGCGGTTACAGGACAATCTTGCGAGAGGCAGTCAATGTAATAGCTGGTGTTAAACC
>JAAAKQ030147215.1:0-11670 GCA_010016005.3 Zanna intricata
ATCGACGCAAAACGACAGTACTACCAACATAAACAAAAATATAACTAAATTGCGGATAAATATCGACTTAACCTCGTATATAAAAAATACTTTTCAATAATATAATAATAAAAAAAAATCATTTTACATTAATTTTATGCACTATTTTGCTTTTGAAATTAGGTTTTTTACGAAATTTTATACAATGTCGACAATAAAGATTGTGAAAAAGACAAATACTTTGAACGGAAAATTTAAATACTAAAAAATTTATCACAATTGTAGAAACCGGTTTTGAGAAATTTAGCCGTAAATTTTAGAAATTTTATTTATTCACAATGCAATTACAATTTCTGCATTAGAAATTTAATTTATCAATTTTTAGATATGTCTAAGTAAAATTTATAACCTTAGAATCGTTCAAATAGAATGTAAATAAAATATGAACTCTCTCTTTGAGCAAAGAACTATTTAATGGGTGATCTCAAATACTGCTCTACTTTTTACGAAAACTTCATATATTTTTCTTTGTATGAGGCATTATGTATCGATTTTCAAATAAATTCCCTTAACGATCTCATGGAAAACGAAGAAAAATGGAATTTTATCTACTTACATGCAAAGAACTGAAAAGGGATTCAAAGTGATATTGTTTTCAATCTAGCACATGTGAGCATTAAAATTATCTAACAATATTTATTTAAAAAATATTCAAAGTAAAACAGAGTTACTTTGAATAAAGTAACTTTATTCAAAACTTTGGAACTTTATATTAAAATTATCCTTATCGTTTATGATTACCATGGTTAATTTTGAGTACTCTCCCCCAAGTAAATGTCTAGTGCTATTCTATAAAACAGATCTAGGTTTTCCATTTAAATTAGTTTTAAAAGGATAAAACTGAATTATAGATTCTAAAAATTTTGGTGGGTATGTTAACTAATGAACAGAAATACGATTACAAACTACGAAATTTTTTGAAAACATATTTCCGAATTTTTCGTTAAAACACGCATAAGAATTCGGATAAATAAGATCTGCATTTCCCGTCTACAATTACTGGTAACAATAATTTTATCTTACCACTGATAAACTAATATAATATATATCTATTCATATCTATGAAGAAGTAGTCAATGATCATTTTAAACATTAATTCTCACACATTCCGAATTGCTAGAAAACTAGAAATTTGAAGATAGTTATTTTTAAGTGGTCTTTAGGTAAAACACGAAAAAAAAATTTTCCCCAAAAAATGCTTATCAGGTTAAAGAGCAGTTGAATTAAAAAAAAAAATTAACATACATTTAAACTGAAATTTCTTAAATGATTCCAGTTGTTATTATTATGAATTCCCAAATAAACGAATAACTAGAAAGTAATTTTTAGCGTGACGGTATTATTTTAACATTCTTATTTTTAATAATATTTGGTTTTCCCTTTTAGTTCAGTAATAAAATCATAATTAAATACTTGATTTCATATTTTTATGATATAGAATGACAAAGAGGTCAAATTTAGAAAAATCTAATTTTAATAACAACTAATTTGCATGGGAGAGTAGAAATTACACTGATAAACATAATTTTTATTCCTAACACGCTATACATGATGATTTCAATATGTTTTTAGATGTTAAAAACGAATATTAACTCAGAATCTTTCTATTGCTTCCCATTTTTGAAAAAAATTAAATTTTAATTAAAGGGTTTTTTTTCATTTTTCAACATATAGTTAGCATTTTAAGCTCCTATGTTGTCTTTTGTTGGCTGATTTTTTATTGTTAAACTTTGTTAATATATTTCGAAAGCTGTAAATAAACAATAAACAGACAAAGAATTAAATTTTATCGTAGTCTTATATTATGTTCATGATATATCATGTCTGTCTGTGTAGGCCCAAAACATGTAGCTGAAAACAACTATGTTGTTTGTATTTAGCACTGGATTTAGAAATGAATTAATTTTGTTCAGTCTTATTGTTAACAGTTCAGTGTTATAATGCCATGAAATAGTGTAAATGATGTGGATGCTTTTGTTATATATGTGGTAAGTTTACCGTAAAATCAAATAGAAAAAACATTCCACCTTTAATTAAAAAAGTATATCGTTTGTACAGTACTTTCAGTGTAATTGGTGATCAGGATAAGACGTGGGCTCCTCATATAGTATGCACTAATTGTTTTGTATATTTAAGAGGATGGGTAAAAGGTACATGGAGGGTTTTGCCAGTACCTATGGTTTGACGTGATCCAAAGGATTATGTAACAGACTGTTACTTTTGTTTATCAAATGTGTTTAGAATTTCTAAAAAATCTAAACATACTGTAAAATATCCTTTATAGAAATCTGCAATCAGGCCTGTACCTCACAGTCAAATTATTCCAGTTTCTGAGCCACCTGTGAGTTTATATTTCGAAAGCAACGATGAAGAATCGGGGAGAAAACAACAATGATTTCGATTTTGAATTATCTTCTGATAAGCCACATCTTATATCCTAAGATGAATTAAATGACTTGGTTAGGGATTTAAATTTAAAACAAAAATCAATCTGAACTGTTAGGATCAAGACTACAAGGATGTACTTGAGGCTGTTTGTAAAAGAAATGCATCAGCGAAATCATTCTAACACCACGCAAAATTACAAATTTTACAGATTTTAAGTATACTTTCCCATAATTTTTTTTTAAGCGTAATTTATTTAAAACTAAGAGTGATAGAATTATATTTACAGATCTGTCATATACGCAGAAAAGCAATTTAAGAAATGTTATCACACTTAGAGAAACATTAACTTTTTTTTTGTTTATCAGTGTTATTTCTTATCAGAAATTACTGGGTAACTATGAAGTTAATGAATGAAAGAAGAAAATTTTATAGAAATTGATTATAACTTATAAATATAATTCGTTTTATATACATTATTGTAATTAACTAACGGTTGAAGAATTTACCGTACTGTCTTAATAATAACAAGGCCTGGTACACGAATAGAGGAGGGATATATACACATATAGCTTTGGGAATTGCCGGAACGTAACAGGACGGCTGATAGGGAATAGTAGTAATGTGTGCGAGGGTTGGCGGGTGTAGACAGAAGGGATTGAGGTTATGATGGTCTAATGCGGCCACCCGACCGACTTCATTACGCCATTACCTATAACGAGCCGCTTGTGCTGCCCAGACGCCAATTTCGCTCTGTCCGTTTCCTAACCGTCCCCTCTTTGTTCAGTCTATAGCAGCATCTCTGGTTCACACCGTTTTTTTCCCCGACGCATCACCAAACTAAAAACTGTATCCATCGTTTAATTTTATTGTTATACAACTTCATTATCAGATATTACATAACAATAACTAAACGTAACCGGTAAAATTCTTTTTTTAAACAAAACACTGTTGGCGTTTTTATTCAACCTTTAACGATTTGCTAAATCCTAAGATAAAATTCATTTACTACAAGTTATGGTTTTAGTTTTTCATAGAATGATTACTTTTTTACGTAAGAAAAAAAATGAAAACCGCTACTTTTTTGTTAAAGATTTTCAAATCCTCTCTTTCATTAAAAAAGACTCCTGAGGTCTATAGTCTAGGATTATTTTTCAATAGAATGACAAATGATTTTAAAAATCTAATAAAATGAATTTATTTTACTCCCAAAGGTATTTAAAAAAAAAAAATTACTAACGTTATTTCCAGATAGTAGATACATAGCTTAAATATATAAATATATATATATATATATAATTGATATAATCGCAGGTTATTTAAAAATTCAAATAGAAAAAGACAAAGGTAGGAATTAATAATAAGAAAATTTATTATTTATTTCTCAAAAAAAGCAAAATTATATATTTTTATGTTAATCAAAGGTAATTTTTAGATTAATCAAAGATATTCACGTAGTGAGAAAACCAACTTATTTGCAACGCATTTTGAGAACGTATTTCAGACTTTTATACGTAGGGCTGGTGAAGAAAAAATAATTGAATTCTTGAGTAAGCCCAATTCCTATGCGTATTCCCGAGAAACCTTTTTTGTTACCAGAGTATCTGCGAGTAAGGAGAGAAGTGATTTCAAAGAAAGCTTCCAGGTAATACTTGGTAACTAATAAAGTGCTTTTTATGCTTCCATACAATGACATCCAGTGTATAACACAATTCTTTAATAGCATTTTTCGGACTACGAGCTTCCCGACTGAATGGAAAGTGTCGCAAGGTCGCGACACTTAACCATCTGCGACTGATAGTCGCAGATGGTCACCGAGTGTTCCAGATTGAGTAAGTGTCGGTCCCGAAATCGGATAAGCAGGCCCATGACGTAGCTTCATACAGGTCGATAAGCCTGTTAGTGATTCAATCGAAGGTATCTGAATGATTACTTCTTCAAAGGCAATCGTAGATTTTGGTGGGAGAGCGTGTTATTCCTGTCTATCAGTTCAGCTCTAGATAGGTTAATCGACAACTGAAAAAATCAAAAAGGACTGTCAACACTTTTAGCAAGTACCTAGACGTGAAGATGTATTTGCTTGAATGTGTTTTTTTTTTGGATGTCAAGCAGATCCTAGATAAGGACAGGCTTCCTCACCGTATTATTTGATCCTACACGCTACCTGGACGAACGTTTTTCCAAGTGAAATATAATCAAGGCTTGTCTGAATTCTTTAATATTGAGTCGGGTGTTCCTCGGTGCTCAATTCTGGGGATTGCTTTACATTCTGTTTTAACTGCGTTTCTCACGAATCCAGAGGACATCACAGTTATATCGTTTGCGGGATGACTCTGGAATCCTGGCTGTAGATGCTGAAGCTATCTTAACTTCTGCTAAACTACAAACTGCATAGTATCTAATTAACGAGTGGCTAGCTAGATGAAAGATGAAATCGTAAATTTAACTGGATTAACCTTTATCTATAACCGGATGTAAAATCCGGTTAGTTCTAAGACTTAACCGGATTAACCTTTCCAACATGTTACGTTCGCGATGAGGAAAGGTAACTGCCCGCGAGTTCAGCTTAGTAGCGTTTTCTTCCTGCACATTAACAGCTTTCGGTACCTAGGATTGCATCTGGACTGCCATCTTACGTGAAGGAGTTAAATCAGGAAAAAGGACACAGCTTACCATTAAGTTTAGGGAGATGTAATGATTGCTTGGTGCAACTATCATTATATAATAAGCAAATTGGTGTATTCAGTAATTTCATTCTATTGTACCAATAATTTCATTAATTAATTTATTTTTTAACAATAACGGTCTTTTTGTAGTTCAACATTTACTCGCATCTTTCAGTTTCTGTTAAATAAAAGGCATGCATTTATAGCATTAAATCAATTTTTACCAACCCGATTGGAATTTAAACGCGATTAAAAGAGTAAAATTGTAAAAATATACATTATAATTTTGAAACATTATGTTCAATAAATTACATAATACTAATTTTTAAATGTAGTAGCCGATTTGAATGAGAAAATAATTATATCGGTTAAACATTTAACCGTTTGTAACCTTGCTACATATAAATATTATTATTATTTTTACAACAATGTAGATTTAATATAATGTAAAATGTTAATATTTTGTTCTTAAAATAGTATAAATTTAGCAGTAGAATAATAATTTAAATGGTTTCTAAAATAAATCTAAAATTTATAATTTTATTATTAAACTTGAGATGATGAGAAAAGCTATTCTCAAAACCTTTTTCAATCTTATTCAATTTTGAATAAGATAAGAATAAATTTTTAATCTTTTATTTATTTTTTTAATTTTTATGTTCAAGTTTAAAACCTCAGAATTTTATGTGAACAGTCGGTTCAGTTAAATTCGTATATTCATGAAATGATAAAATAAAAACAAGAATTGGGTCGACAAGTAATGGATATAAAATTCCATTATTATCATTTTTCATATTACCATTATCCATAAAAAAATAATAATCATGATCATAAAGATATATTAAATTATATTTAAGCTTTATTATTATTATTATTAATATTATTATTATAAAACAAAGGTCACTGTTAGTGTCACTCACAGTTTTTTTATATTCTGAATCAGCGTTTTTATATTAAGTTTGTATTTGTTCTACTTATAACTTAATCTTTTTATAATTTTAAACAGTTATTGTTAAAAATATCCTTCAATACATTTCATATTAATCTTAATATGGTTAGTAAATTTAAGGCGATGAGTACACACAGTTAGGCCTACGATGACAAACATTTTAGGAAAATTATACATAATTTAAGGTCTGAAACCTAAAACAGAGATATGCTGCTTCCATTTAAGCAATAGAGAAGCTAAAAAATTGTTAAAGATCCCATTCCTGGGGAATGAACTGCGATAAAATCCAACCCCAAAGTACCTTAGCGTAACATTTGACAAAACTCAGACCTATAAGCAACATATTATGAACACTGCTGCAAAACTGAGTACTCGAGGTAACATTATTCATAAACTGGTTGGAAACACCTGGGAAAGATACTTCGAACATCAGCACTATGTGTATAATTTAATAGCTATCATACTTGCTAGCTGGATATTGTGTCAAATAAAATATGAGAAAAATTTCTGGTACAATCTCCGATACCTTAATTAGATGGCTCCCAGGACCGCTATATCTCAGACGCAAGAGTGCTCTGGTACTATTCTGGAAAAAGATTGCCAATGCAATGACACCAATCAACATGACCAGTTTGCGCTTGAAATCTCGGAAACTTGCATGATTTACTGGCACAAAAGTCTATTGAGGAGGACTTGGATAATTGAACGCAATGGCTGATTTTGTGGATGAAAGGTGTGGCTGCTAATAGATAATGGCAGCGCATGCGCAAGCGCCGGACTTCAGACTGCCAGGAGTTTGTGGTGCTAATTTAACCACGAAAGAACTGAAAATGATAGATAACATTTTCTTACCAATAAATGGGGCATGTCACCCACGGCCTGAAAAAAAAGAGTTGGAGTGAGAATGAACAACTCCAACTGTCAACGTCTAATGAACTACTATCCAGAACGAGCGTACAAGGACAATCAACAAGATATATTCGTATATCGTGTTAAAATTCCGTTGAAATTTAGCTCTTATACTTACATGATACCTATTATATACATATTTTTTTGAATGTATAATTTTAATAACACAGACACAAATCTAAGTACCGTACGATAAATAAATAAATTTTTCAAAAAATAAAAATAAAACAAAAAAATTTATTTAATTTAATTTTATAAAATCAATAAAATATTTTCTAAAACCAAATTTATTTATTTTAAACCATTTAAATGATTCAGTAAAAGGTTGTTTTAATTAAATAACCTCTTATTAATAATATTCTTTAAATTTTTTTTTAATGATTTTAAAACTTAAGGTAATTTAAAAAATTGTTTAAATTTATTAAAATTTTTAAACTGTATAAAACTTATTAAATAGCACAGGAAAACGAGTTTTCAGTCAGAAATATAATTTGCTTACATCAAAAATTAACTGTGAAATTTTCGCAAACTTGAATCATTTTTTACGGTAATAACGAAAAAGATAACATTTATTTATAATTATAATAAATAATTTTTTGGATAAAATTTAAATTTTTGTCAAATTTAATCGGCTGCTATCATAACACGTTATATGCTTATAACGCACATGCTTATAACACGTTATATGCAGTTGGAAAATGACAACATGTGGGGCAGAAAATGGCTCCAAAAGACGGAAGAACCAAAATTGGTCAACAGCATTAGGATGAAGAAGACAACGGGGAACCGCTGCATTAAAGATCCTGAAGAATATCCCTTTGGGTTCACATAGCATGACTGTATGTACCTCCAGCCTTCGCTAAGAAGAAGGCACTTGAGAGAATATTATAAAAAAAAAATTTCATCTAACCGGTAAAATTATTAAAGAAATTACTAGAAATATTCACTAAAATAAAGGTTTTCCTTTTGGCTACCGATTAAGAAGATAAAAAGAAAGGAAGGAACTTAATGAAAATTACAGTACCATTGAATTATAATGAGATTTAACTTTTATAAAACAAAATTGTTTCACATTTCGAGAGACGTCGATGAAATCCAGACACCTGAAAATCTGAAATATTTAAAATTGGTGTAGAATTAAAAATGTGTATTTACAAGAGGCTATTATTTGATTTTGTTTCAAATTTTTATTAAAAATAACTCCTAAAATTTTTTGAGTAATTTTAATTATTATTTCTTTAAGAAATATGATTCTATTAACGAAATTAGTAAAATAAATATTTATTTAACTGTTGGTAAAACTGTTTAACCGTTGAATTTCAATTTTTTAAAAGGGGAAATACACTTTCTCAGTAGTACCTAACCTGGAATTTAGGTTTGAATTTAATTTATTTTATGGGGTTTGATGGAAAAACAAATTTATAACACACTCGGCGAGATTTAACGCAGAGTTTCGTGACATTTTTAGCATTCCGGACACATAACTCTACTCTACTCTTTCTACTGTTCTACCATTCATGTTCTTCTCTATACACAAACCCACATATATATATATATATATATTCATATACTCTCCTTACCCTCTTTCCCGATCTCTCTCTTTCTGTTTGACTATGAAGACTGGTTTAGTTAAATGTACTATTTGAAGAATGTCTTAAAATATGGAATGGTAACGGTGTTACTCGTTCAGATAAAATCTTCCATACCGAAACGAAATCTTATTTTCTCCCTTTTTACTATATCTTTTTCTTTCTACTACCCATCCACACCCTCTTATCTAACTCTCCATTTCCCGCTTTAACAATTTCAACTACTTATTTTTATTTTTCTTCGAGAAAATCAACCTAAAAAAAAATATATTAATAGCATCTTTTTTTTTTAATACATTACTTTTTATTAGTTCGAATTAAAGTAATTTAAGAATTTTAACAAAAGAAAAAAGAAACCATATACATAAGTAGCCTTGTATATTTTATAAATCATACTTTCTTCGGGTTGCAACTAGAAAGGAAAAATAATGAGAATGGTATGAGTTTATTTGCGGGTAAAAACTCCATTTGAGTAAAACAAAAACAATGAATTACATGAAAAACGAGAGAAATGAGGAGGATTTAAGAAAGAATAAAGAAAAAAAATAATTGTCTTTTACGAAATACAATTTAAAATGAAATTACGAAGAATGAATCATAGAGCAATGAAGAAGTAAAAAAGATGGGTTGCATGTTACGAAAACTTTTCTGAAGAAAAAAAACTGAAAATCTATCATTAAAAATACCTTCTGCAAAGTACTATTTTACTGGAGAAAATAAAAATAACCGTTTTTGAGATGCAGTGCAGAAGGAAAGAAAATAGATGAATCGATAGAAACGTATTAAGCTAATTAGAAAAGAATTGTAATAAGTAAACCAAAGTTGGAGGTTCAGATATTAAAATATCCAGGGTTATTGGATTTTTTATTCTAAGTGGGACTAAAGGAAGAAAGTAATAACGATATAAAGGCAAAAACTAAAATATATGAAATAGGTAATTGAGGCTATAAATTAAAGAGGTTTGTTGAAGTAGCAGATTGCCAAGTGCAACGAATCAGTCAAACAACTAAATTTGTATATTAGGTACATTAGAATATTTTCAAAACTTTTAGATTGTGCGTAGTTAGTAAATCATATAAAAGTTATTTTTGTCTGTTGGGAACAAGTTTTAAAATAAAGAATTGTTACGGATCGAATCTTATCGCAGTTGGACAAGCAACAACTTGACGAGTGGTGAACAATAAAAAAAATCGATTCAGTAATATCCTATATAGCAAATCATACATGAAGTAAACACTGATTACCAATAGTAATATTTTCAGCCGGTCCGATGTCATAACAGTTGAGTAACAATTTAATATTCTATTACTCTAAGCATAAACTTGTATTAAATGTTGGGTATAGTAATTGAACTAAAAAAGATGGGATATTCACCACTCATTTTAATTTACCCTTTTCCATTCCTATACCGTAAAAAGCACTCCCATTATATTTCTACATTGTAGCACTAACTGTCCAATGCGGTTAAATAATCCATTTTACTCATCTCAATCTTAACGTAAATTCTGCAGAGTAATAGTACCATTGCATAGTTACTACACAATCATAGGAAATTGACCACATCTGTCCTAGCGCTTTAAAATCCATTATAATGCTTTACAGATGACTTACACGTTCATTTTACAATGAATATATGGGCTGATTTAATATCGTTTAGTCTCTAAGTATCATAATTATAAGTTAACTAATAATTATTAGTAACTACACGAAATATTAAGTGAAAAATATTATTTATCTAACAAAAAAATTCGGAATAAATAATAAAAACTATTAACCCATTTTGATTTTTATCATATAAATTATTTAGAACGTATACAAACTTCATTCTGATTTCACGTGGGGAATTATTCAATAAAAACAAAAGAAGGAATTATCTGTCATAAAATAATAAACTAAAATGAAGACAAATAAACAAGAGAGTAGTATCGGTATGGGTCCCGAGTCATTGCTACATCAGCGGAAGAACGGACTATTGAGGCTGTCAAAAGAGGAGCAACAAATGAGTTCGGATTAGATTTAACATAAGAGAGGGATTCTTGAAGACGGTCCGCGTCAAACTACTTACTCAGCGGAATAAGTTCTGGCTGCTGAGTCCTCCCATAGGATGTAATGTTACATCATTCCATCGGATGCCATGTAAAATGACATCCGGTAGAACCTTTATCCCAAACAACAGAAGAGACCAAGTCATCGGCTAAGGATTGGACACACAAAGCTAACCCACGCTCATCTTTAATCAGTGCTTAATTTTTTTCAATTTCGATGGAGATGATGCTGCTTGTAGCATTTATCAACTTGTTCAATTGACTGAAGTGAACAAGTTTCCTCAGCAATTGATTTTCTGAGGGAACTCAATGATGAGGTTACTCAATAGGAATTGAGTTCCCTCAGCAGAACTGTGACGAGTGCAATGTAAAATGGTCCAAAAACTTGTAAACTTACGCATTGATTGTCCGATGTTTGGTGCTAACCTGGGTTCAGATGTGAAGTGTCTGCTTAATCAGAAGTACGTAATAATACTTCTTCGAAATCTATCTGATAATGGAATGAAAAACTTAATGGTTTTGCTTACGTGAGATCCCTTAAGGAATACTGTGTGCCCAGTGAAAATAGACTAGGGGTAATGTTCCAATATTTATTACCCATTTATTATTCTTGTTCTAGTTTATTGTCTGGTGTTTATTATTTAATTATTTATGATCATGTATTTATTTATAAGTCGCTAATCACTACTATTATTGATGTGACTAAATACACTAAAGGAAAAAAAAACAGTTTATATCCTATTCATTTTTTTCCTAATGGTAAGAATTTATTAATTTCTAAGAGAAAAGAATTTATCATAATTTATTGATGAATTTAATAGATCAAGGTCTTTTTCACATATTAATTAACGTGCTCAGAAAATTAAAATAAAACAAATTAAAAAAAATTAATTTTATAAATGATTTTATAAATGATATTATAAATTTTGATTTTTTGATTTTTTATAAATGATTTTATAAATGATCAATTTTATAAATGATAAATGATAAATAAATCATAATTTTATTATGATCAAATAAAAGTTATAATACAGTTATTTGGATTCAGAAAAAAAGATTTAATAAAATTGTCTTTAACCCAAAGGCTA
>JAAAKQ030147226.1:0-13053 GCA_010016005.3 Zanna intricata
GTGCTTCTGCGTTGCAGTTAATTAGCTTTAGGGCTACGTGTAGGTCGACCTAAGCCTACAGCGAGGGCGATTGCTGCTGAGATATTAACACCCTGATGCTAAATGTCGACCGTGGCATCTGCATCGGGGGGCATCCTGACCGAGGCTTGGCTGATAACTGAGATATGGAATCAGTACTAAGGTCTTTCAGACGACTCCCGGTAAAGCCCTTCTGGGCTAGGAACGGGAGGGGTGGTGAGGCGGCTGGAATTGTCACTTGGTGGGTGTCTTCCCCTATGGGGGTTGGGATGTTAAACAAGTAGAGTTGAAGAGAATTATGATTGCATGATAAAGCTCATTTGAAAACAATTATTTTAAGAATTTTGTTTCTTTCTTATGCATTGACAGGATTATAATGTAGATAGCTAAATTAAGGATGCTTATGCATCCTTAAATTAAGGAACACTCTCATATGTAAAACATGTATAATCTATTAAGTACCACAAAGTTAATGTTAATGACTACAGTGTTTCTAAATGAGCTTTTAATTTTGATACTTTTTATCAAAAAGAATGGTGTAAAGCACAATCATGTCACCTCAATACAAAATAAAGATGAAATCCTTAATTGTAAATGTAATCAATCAAAATGTGAACATGATGATACTCTTTATTTTATAACGCATTTTTAAATTAACTGATCAAGAGTTCAGTCTCAGCTAAGCGGGTTAACAGGGAGTCAGTCCACAGTAAATTGATTGTACAGACCTCTCTGAAGAGTTTCATGAAATTAATTAATAACTGGTCCAACATTGTACAGTACAGTAATCAGTTACGTGATTTAGTAATGTTGTGCTTCCATCATCAGTAACTCTGTAAGAGAGACATTTGTTAGAAGCTCAATTAAAACAATTTCTTATTGTAGTTTAGAAAAAAAAAACAATTGTTGATAAAATAACTTTATTAAGATCAATATTTATACAATATCTTACATTATTTTATCAATCGATCACATTTGTTGTAATTATTTATTTATAATCTATTTCTTGTTTTTTTTTTTTTTACTTTTTTTTTAGTTATGTTTTATATTTTTCTGTAAAACTATTGTGCAGTTTTCTTGAAGGTACTTTTTTGAGCTTTTATCTATCAAACAATACAGCTTTTTTTTTCAATTATTACTATTAAAATAAAAAAACGTTTTCAATAGTCAACTAACTTGTAACAAATCTTGATATAAACATATTAAAAAAAAAAAAAAGTGTAAATATATCAACCACCTTAAGAATTGTTTTAAAACCAACAGTTAAAAAAATAACAAAAAATATTACCCACAAATTTATAATTCACTAATGCATAATTTCGTCATTTTTACCATTCACTTTAAAATCAAATCTAAAAAAAACTAAACCAAAATAAAACCATTTAATATACATACATGTCAATCTATAACTAAATTTTACAGTATTTAGTACTTACTAGTAGTTAAAAATTACTACAGCATACTAATTAAAGTTTTTACTTATGTTAACACAATTTTT
Organism: Zanna intricata; assembly: GCA_010016005.3. Classification (NCBI taxonomy): domain Eukaryota; kingdom Metazoa; phylum Arthropoda; class Insecta; order Hemiptera; family Fulgoridae; genus Zanna; species Zanna intricata. The sequence goes on from JAAAKQ030147226.1 coordinate 1,517, forward strand.
AACATACCTTCAATTTAACTGACACTTTTAATTATTTTTATTGAATTTTATTTATTTTTCTTAACAAACTTACAATAAAAAATGCATCTTGTAAAAATATACAATTAATAAATAATAAATATTGTTTAATTATAATTAATAAGTACAATAAATGCTTCATCTTTGATATCCTTTTCTTGTATTTGTATTGTATTACAATGAAAGCTCAAATAATCACCTAGATGTTTAATCTTAATTAAATCACTTAACCCTCGAGCTGGTATCTGTTGCTTCGTTGAATAGTATCTACTTTACAACTATATTGTACTAAAACTAACAATTATCGTTCATTGGTTGCAGCACTGTTAATCTACTAAAATATCTACATACAATAATTCTACGAGAAATGTGTCAATAAATACATCTTTTATTTTCAATTTTATAACAGTTAGGAAATCAAACAGAAGACATAAAACACGACAGAGATCTTAATTCGTTCACCTGAAATGAAGGCTGAAACAAAAATTTCTAATTTCTTATGAATCTAACAACAATGGTTGGCCTTTAGAATTTTATCATTTTTCCCTTCATAAACTAAAATGACAAAGCTTAGCATGAATTTTCCGTGCTATGGAATTTTTAAGGGTGTAGCAGAGAAAAACAATATAGATTAAGAAATAATGTGATGAAAAAACAAGTAGAAACAAAAAGTCTATTGTAGCAAAGTTCATATCACCTTAAAAATAATTAGTCTCATAAAAGAAAAGGGGGGGGGGGGAAATTCAAAGCAAAATAATAAAGAAAATCAAAAGGCAGGATTTCATAAAGAAATTCATGATAGATGATGAGTTATTGTGAAAAAAACTGATAAACAAGTTCTGTAAATAATTCGCTAGGTAAAAAGAAAAGTAAAGAGAATGAAAGAGTAACAAAGTGAATGATAGTACACAATACTGCTTAACCGTCATTCATCAAATGCCTGTTATATTATTTGTTAACACTTTAATTAAAATATAAATAAAAAAACATACATTTTAAACAGATAATATAATTTATATCAGATACAAATTACATAAGTACGTATAGAATTTCCCTATATAATATAAAAATATGTACACATATAAAAGATTTCTTGATGTTATCTCGCTATTCTTTTCATAAACTATAAAGAAATAAAATCAGAATTAAATTTTTAGTTAAGTTTTTAAAACTAGTTCTGAATAATATTAACGGTTCTGAATACAGCAGCAGCAAGCAGTTTTTTATATAATTTTTTTTTTTTTTTTAAATGAGGAAAGGTTTTAATATTATTTTCACATTACCTAACTAGAAACTTTTTATCTGTAAAATGCGATATCAATGTAAATCATCATAATATAATAATTATTAGTACAATTAACAATTATCTATTACTGCAAAACCCAATCATTATTTCCACCAGTAATAAAAAATTTAAACTGGCTCGAGGATTAAATCATGGAAGTATTCTATCTTCTTCAAGAAATTAGATTAATTATTATTACTATTCTTTTTATACACATAAAATAAATACTATAATATTTAATTCACAGTGAAGGAATGTTTGTTATGTCAATATTTGAACTCATCACTAAAAAAAAAAAAAGAAAAAAAAGAAACCATTCATGGAATGATTACACATTACTGACTTTTTTTTTAGTAATTTATTAAAATTTACATTAGAGATTCCCTTTTAAAACATCATGTAACTAATAAAACATTAAAAAAAGAAAATTAAAAAGTTATCTAATGATGAGAAAGACTCATACATAGTATGAATAAATTCAATTTGTTTTAATAATTAAATCTTTCGAACGCAAAAGAAAAGAACTTTTATATTGTTTTAAAAACATTTTATTTAACAGTTATAAATGTGAATATATATATGTATAATTATAATTAATCATGTAATATATGATAGTAATAATTTGTTCTCATTACAATAGACTATTGCATTATAGTATAGTATTAAAAGAAGAAAATTATAACCATATCTGAGCAGAACACTGGTGATCACTTTCATACACAGAAAATAGACATGTATTTATAACAAACATACACATTCAAATGAAATCTTGTGTGTGTATATATATTTTTTTTAAATACACAAAAATTTCCAACTGTTATAATTAATACATTTTAACTTATATCCACTCGAGCAGTGTTTTACTTTATTTTACTATTACAGATTAAATTTTTGAAATGCTATTAGATTATGCAGAAATTTAAAGCACCTAATGTATTTATTTTTATTAAACATCTAATACAAAATTTAAAATGAAAAAAAAAAAAAACACTAAATAACACATTTTTTTCAAAAAACTGTCTTCTTATGATAAAATTATTTTTTTTAATACTAATTTACCTTTTTAATTTTGTTGGTTTGTATTTTTTAAGAAAACCTTTTTTCCTTTCCAAGTATGTTTTTTTTTCTTTTACAAATTTTTTCATCATATAAAGGCACTGTATTAATCCAAATTTTTTTCTAATTTAATTTTTGTTTAATACAATCAAGCATTTTTTTAGACAATATCTATTAAAAATGATTTTTTCACAATTTTTTTTTAAAAGATTTAAAAAATAATTAATGTAAAGTTTAATTAAAAATAAAAATTCTACTCTGTACCTCTTGAGTTCTTTTTTTTAGAATATTGATACTATGAATAATAAATGCAGATATATGATATCAAACAGAAGATAAAATCGGACCTTATTTATATCCTTTTACATTTTATTCACTTTTTAAGAGAATTTAACATTTAAGTGGAAAATTAAAATTGTTATTTTTTTTAAGGTCCTTAAAAAATTGTTAGATTTTAGAAGTTATATAATTAATTATAGAATTAAAATGAATTTTTAATGAAATTTCATCAAATGGATTGTACTAAATAATTTTATATTGTATCGGTGCTAAAGTCAAAACTGTTACATACTTAACTACGTGTGATACATTTCCTACTAGAGTAAAAAAAAAAATTATTGATACTATAAAAAAAGACAAAACATAGCAAACTGAAATTTCTTGCTATAAAATTTGTATTTTTTCTAGTTCAACAGAAAAATTAAGTATACATTACATTCTTTTTAATAACTAAGAAATAAAATTTGTATGTTTTCTAACCTATGATTAAGCACGTCATCAATATTAATTATTTCTAGTGAATATTTTCTGTTCTTTTAATATATATAAAAAAGAATTTCAGTTATAGTAAAATAAAAATGAATTCAAACCAATTTGTATTAAACCTGCTTCATTGTAATTTCAATAAAATTGAAAAGTATATTTAAGAAGACAATAAAAAAGAAATGTATTATTTATTTCCTGCTTATAAAAAAACTTAATAATTATATTGATAAGTGGATAGTCATAATTATTACTCACAAATACACTATTATAATCAATAATTTATATATTAATTCTGCACATTTTACTTAAAAAAGCAATAAAAATTTTAACGGCTATTATTATTATTATTATTACCTAATTTTTTTCCCTAAAGTATAAAGCATCCTTCATTTTTTTCTGAGGTACATCAATCGCTACACCTTCAAATTATTTTTTTATAATTGTGCTACACAATAATCTATTTCATCATTAAAATAATAAATCTCAACCAGGAATAAAGTAAAAAATCAAAAAAAATCCAAAACATCCATCAATACAACCAAAACATACAAATTGCTCTTTTGATAATAATTATTATTATTATTATTATTAATTAAAAATTAATCTATCGTTCAATAATTTATTTTCAACAATTGGGTACGGACTTATTCACTTTTCATTTAATTTCATTACATATTAATATAATTATTATAATATATAAACGGCACAGTTACATAATTATTTAAAACGTTACAAAAATATATTATCATTTGTAATATTATTTAACAAACTGTAGGTAAAAAAATAAAATTTTAAATTAAGTAAAACTGAAAAAAAAAAAAGAAGTTTATTGCCGGTAAAGTTTAAAATAAAATTAAAAAATAAATTAAGAAAGAGAACATTTTGTTAAACGGATTAGTTAAGTTGCTTTAATATAAATAACAACCGCATTAATATATATTATTTAGCATAAAAAATACATTATTTTTGATAATACACCATTTTATTATTAAAATTAACTGATAAACTCAAGCAAAGTTAATAGATATCACCAACTACAATTGTTGTAATAGGAACACATGAATCATAAAGTTGTTAATTTTTTTTCATTTTGAGAAATAATATTTTATTAATTAAAAAATAATTAACATTGCAAATTAAAAACAAAACACAATTTAAAAAAAAATAATAAAACAAAAAATAAGTAATATACATTGCATTATAGAGATTTTGATTTTTAATAAATGTATTACATATTGTAATCACAACTCAAATATTTTAAAATAAATAAGTCAACATATATATAAATATATATATAAAAAAAAATATTTTGTATAATAAAAATATTAACTAAAAAAAAAAAAAAAAAAAAAAAAAAAAACTGATAAAAACCCTGCATTAATTACTTTAATACTCAAAGATTTTCCCTAGTAAATAATAACTAATCTCTCTCTCTTCAAATCTTATTTAAATGGTAAAAAAATATATAGATACACATATTATATAGAAGTTACCAACAGTTATAAATTACATACAATCCCAAACTATGTCTTTTAGCAAAATTATTGCACTAAGTACTCTCAATGATTCGTCATTATTAAATATTTTTTTTAAGATCAACCTTCTTTCAATATTATAAACAAAAATGAAGTATACAACTTTTATAATTATTTAATTTACACGCCATATTAAATTAAAGTATTACAGATATAAATAAATAATTAAGTCACACAAAGAAAAGATTAAATAATAAAACAAAAAGAAGACAAAGTTTTAATGTTAAAATATTGCACAAACATAATACAATACCTCGATTAAGATTATTCAGCATTGTTGGCAACTTCTTTATTATTATTATAATTATTATCATCATGTATTACACCCTTTTTTTTTGTGAATATAATTATTATTATTATTTAAGGGACTTTCTTCAGGAAGAAAAAAGAAATATAGACTAAATAATGAATAATTAATTATTAGACTGGAAGTTTTAACTGACCCCGAGCTGGGGTTTGGTTATTTGGTTAATAAGATTGGACTGATCAATCGCTTACCTTGATTATTTCAGTTTGGTTTTATTAAATTATAAATCAATTACGGATTGACAACATCAGTTTTCGATGGTGCAGAAGCGACACTGACTATCTCTTCAAAAGACTGCTCAAGACAATGTTTCAGTTCTGAATAAGTAACGACAAGTATGCTCTGTTCATCACGAGACATTAAACAGATCTATAAAGGATTGCAAAATATTAAGTTAAAAAAATAATTAAAATAAATTATCATATTAAAAAAAAAAGAAAAGTTGAAACATTACTTCCATTTTTACTTTCTTTTTTTTTTTTGTGGGAGCGAAAAATGCTAGTGCATTATCATCACTCAGATAAGATGCATTAAAAACAAACTAAAATCTAAAAGTCGATTAAAATTGAAATATGACTAGAAAACTTAAAAACTAATATCACTAAAAACTTACAATTAATATCACTTACTCCATAGTACTGTACCCAAAAAATACCATTTCTACTAAACGTTAAAAACACACGTATTAAATTTTCAAAGATTAATAATTAACAGGTGACTTCTGAGTAATTTAGTTAACAACTTTTGTAAAATAAAATAATAGCTGACGCTAGAATATTATAAGTCTAGAACAAAAGAAACAATTCATGTTTAGTGTAAGACAAAAACAAAATATAATTTCAAAGATTAGCGATTCTTAACCTTTTTAGCTCCGCACCTCAAAAAAATAAACAAAATATATGAACATTTCACTTTCACAACCCCCAACCCCAACCCACTGAAACTATTCAGCTGTGTTGATAGTGACAGGTTTCAAAAGGCACGTATAAAGTGTACAAACATGAGCAAGTTATAGGTTCCAAGTTGTGTACTAGCTACTTGTAATTTGGTCTGCTTGCATAATAATTGCTGTGAGAGCATCATGTTCAAACATGTAGAGATACGTTTGAATATGTCATAATCTCAGCAGTATAAAAGAGGCATAAGTGATTTAAGGGATTACAGAATGTCAGTTTGATTTTGAATGCGAAGCGTGCTGCATCATCTGGTGCCTTACATAAGTTTTTAAAAGTGTAGTTTCATTGAAAATAATAATAACTAACGGTTCCAATTTTAATAACTTAATGTAGTTAATGTCAAACAGCGTAAATTTTTTTTCAATTATATTCTTATGCAAAATGGATAATTTGTGAAAAAACAAATTGAGCCATCTGCATCCAATGAATCGATTGGTAAAAAGACAAGATTGTACAATGACGGTTATTTAAATTATGGTTTTACTTCATTGCACAGAAAGCCACAGTGCATTGTTGCTTTCAACATCTCTCAGATGAAAGCATGAAGCCATCAAAATTAATTTGACACTTGGAAACTAATCATCCAGATCAAGAAGCAAACCTTTGGAACTTTTCAAAAGAAAATTACATACTTTGACAAAATCAACAAGCTTTTATCTGTAAATCAAGCCATACTGATAAAGTACACAAAGTATCTTGTAGCATTATGAGTAACTAAGATATCCAAACTCCGCACAATCGCAGAAAACCTCATATTGCCTGCTGCAACTGATATGGTCAATGTTTTATTAGGCGTGGAAGAAGCAAAAAAAACAAAATAATTCCACTTTCAAATCATAGGCATTCAATTTTATGATCAACAGATATAACCAACATTTCTCAGTTATTAAGTTTTGTGAGATATGAATGCGATAGGGACAGATCAATCAAAGAAAATATGTTGTTTTGCAAATCAAAACTTGGTCATTCAACAAGACAATGGATTTTGATATTTTTTTATGAAGCAACATAAGACAATTATTTTTTTCAGATTTCTGAAAAAATAAATCATCTGCTTATACGAAGAGCTGAATGGATACATTGCTTCTTTTACAGACATGCTCTTACCATAAAAACTATGTCACAAAATCTCAAACAAATTCTTTGTAAAGCTGTAAAAGTGGATAATTTTATTAAAAGTTAACAATTACACAATAGGGTGTTTGCTAAATTATGAAATGAAGTGGGGAAACAAAAAAAATATTCTTTCCTATCAGAAGTCAGATGGTCATCATGGGGAAAGTGTTAACCCAGTTCTTGGAATTGTGAAAAAAATTAATATTTTTCCAGGATAAACAAATGCAATTCAAATTTTTTTTACAAAATAATGAGTATATGTTGCTTCTGGTTTACTTAGCTGATGTGTTTTTGCATTTAAACAGCTGGAATGTGAATTTACAAGGATGTGATAAAACATTTTATTAATGACAAACAATGTTCATGTTTTCATTAAAAAGCTTGATATCTTGGTTATTTTCCTTTAAAGCAAATGCTTTGGTATGTTTCCACTCATTTCTGATTATATCGAGAAAAGTTTGGTTGAAGAAGGTACTATTATTCACCACAGTTTGGATAGCACGATGATGCATTTGCAGAAGCTAAACATTTAGTCAACAGAGTATTTCCTGGAAGATAAAAATTATCAATTGAGATTAAAAACCAGCTCATCGAAATGTCTACCAATAAAACACTACAACTACAATTCACATCTGAAGATTTAGATATGTTTAGGCTTGCTTATGGAAGTAACATAGAAATTTAGTCATAAAGTATTGAAAAAGTTAATCTCTTTTACCACTTCTTAGCTCTGTGGAAAGGGTTTTTCATCTATGGTTTTGTTAAAAACTTAACATAGGAATTGACTTTTATCACTTGAAAATAATTTCTATTGTAATTTTCTACTGTACAGAGAAACTTTTAAATGAAGAACAATTACAACCATCTCATTAATTTACTTTCTTTACAAATGTAAAGAATGTCTTTTCTTTATAAATGTAAGTAAAATGTTCATAATAAATTTTTTTCTCTCATAAAATGATTTCATTATTGTTTAGTAGTAGACTAATTAACAACCCCATTGGGGTCGTGACCTCCAAGTTGAAAAACATTGCTCTAAATTATATTTTGGATTTTTATTTACAAGATTTATAAGAAAACATTTGTTTATCTTTCTGACATTTTTGAAATAATTTTCAAAAAAATGTGAAAGTTGATATTTAAATTATACCTACAATTAAGCTTTATAAACTGTATTCATCTAAATGCAATAGGGTATTTGTAGAGTGCCTTTTAGCCCAAGAAAGAAGAAAAATCTTGACTACCTAAGAAACAAAGCATTTCTTGATTGGGGTAATATTATCATCGTAAAATGAAATATATTTCAATTCAAATTGTAATTAATAAATAATCTGACTTCAATGACTGTAATAATAGTGGTGTGAAATACTGTAAAGAAATATAAGGGTAAATCAAATAAAAATAAAAATTTTTGTTTTATATTTCATTGAAGGATAAAAAACTACTCACAATATTAAGTTTCTACATAATTTCCTCTTTTGGAACACATTTTTCCCAGTGGATAGGTAGCTTTTTGATCTCACCCGTATAATGAAGATGGGCGTGATGTTAACCAATTGTGCATGAATGCTTCAAAAGCAGCGTCTTCATATTTCTTCCTCCAAGTGCTTCTTTTAGTTGCTCAAACTAATGATAATTACAAGGTGATAAATCTAGACTATATGTAGAGGGTACTCCAGTGTAGTCCAAAATAAGGATGGAATTTTTTCTTAAACAAGGATATGAATATTCACAAAGTCACCATTTACAGATTTTCCATTACAAATTTGTCCAATAGTGAACCAATTTTCTCATTCTGCCAATAAAGAATGCTGGCAGTCTTTCCTTGATGCACCCTTTTTCTTTACTGTTCCCTTCAATTAATCATTCATGTAAAGATAATAATCCAAAGCACAATTGTTGGTATGGAGCCATCATGAAGCAGAATGACATCTTCCATCGGAAATTGATGTTTTTTTTTTTTTTGTCAGCAGTATGCAGAATTCACTCTATGACATTCACAGAGAAAATCAACATGGAAAACTCCTTTGAAATGCAGAAATACTGTGGCCAGCACACAGCTTTCAGTTTTGGCTTTAATAGGGATAATCTCCCTTTTTTCACCATTCCATACTTATCTGTAATACTTACATTACTTGTAATAATACTTACATATTTGTTCTGGGGTGTAATGGTGCATCCAAGTTTCATTATAGGTCATGATTTGATGAAAAAAAAAATTCTCCTTCAGCCTATTAACAACTCAACAACCATTAGCAAACCACTAGCAGATACAGTTTCTGACCTTCAGAGACAAAATGAGGGACCCATTGTGCTGCCACTTTTTTAAATCTAAGCTCATCAATAATGATTGCCTGAGAACTGCTGCAACTTATTCTGATCTCAGAAGCAATTTCTGCAATTGTTAATCGATGGCCATCCTCGATAAAGTGACGAAACCATGAGAACATTTTCAGCAGTAATACTTGTCCTTGGGCAACGCTTCTTGACCTTCAATTTCAACTGGTTCCCGTCCGTCTGAAAACTGCTTATACCAAATCACACAGTCTTTTTAAGTGTGTTGTTCACGAACTGTGGCTGAAGTCTTCTCAAAATTTCGGATGGTTTCACACCCTCTGCCACAGAAAATTAATTAATAATATATTGTGCAACACGCAATGATACCTTCTGCTCTGACATTGTGATACTGACTAGAAAAAAATAATGAGCTGGCTTTCTAAGCGTGAGATCTCATCCATGCATCCCTATGTACAACGCCGAGAAGCCACGTCCCTCTCCAACAGCCATTCACCAACGACAACAAAACTTACTGTTTATTTGATCACCCTCATAAAATAGAAAATTGGAACAGCTTTGTTAACATATAATTTTCTTTAAACATTATTGTGGAAGATGATGTAACCAAAGTGAATGAATATGTAAGAGACTGTCTGAGTGAGATAAGGAAAAGTCAGAAATCGAAATCAATAAAAAAAAAAAGACAAATTTATGTACCAAATATTAAATTAAAACAGATATGAACTAAAAACTAGGCTGTATGTACTCATACTTCTAGGATCAATAAAATATGTCTAACTAGATAAAAAGCTTGTAAGGTTTACAGAAAATATTCTACAATCACAAACGTAAAATCCTTAATATTAATTATTCAAATTTCTGCTCACATCATTCTAGTCATACATAGCTGCTAGTAAAGGTGGCCGTTATCAGAGTCCCAGTTGAAATATCAGCAGCTGTGTCTGTGACAGTCACAATAAATCTCATATAACAATTTTTTTTAAAGGAACAGTTAGAGCTTGTTAAGTATTTGAATTTTGTCAAAATATTACAAGTATGCCATTTCTAAATATTATTATTTTTTTCTTCAATCATTTGACTGGTTTGATGCACTCTCCAAGACTCCCTATCTAGTGCCAGTCATTTCATTTCGGTATACCTCCTACATCCCTAACAATTTGTTCTACATATTCCAACCTGTACAACTTTTCCCATCTACCTGTCCCTCCAATATCAAAGCAACTATTCCAGGATGCCTTAATATGTGGCCTATAAGTCTGTCTCTTCTTTTAACTATATTTTTCCAAGTGCTTCTTTTTACATCGATTTGCTGCAACCCCTCTTCATTTGTCACTTTATCCACCCATCTGATTTTTAAAATTCTCCTATAGTACAGTACCACATTTCTAAAGCATCTATCTTTTCTTCTCAGATGCTCCAATCGTCCAAATTTCACTTCCATATAAAGCTAAACTCCAAACATATACTTTCAGAAATGTTTTCCTGACGTTAAATTAATTTTTGATGTAAGCAAATTATACTTCTCACTGAAACCTCGTTTCACCTGTGCTATTCGGCATTTTGTATCGCTCCTGCTTTGTCCATCTTCAGTAATTCTACTTCTAAATACATTTAAATACCTCTAAATATTATACAACTTTCAAATTATGCCACTGATTTGATTTAAAATCGCCATGGACTTACATATAAAGGTAAAAAAAAAAAAAATAACAACAAACCTTCTCTTGGGATCCAGTATCTAACTTATTTAGACAATGTACAATATGAGCCATATCTAACCAAGGTCTTCCATCATCAGTAACTTGATGGAATAAATAATCCCTAAATAATTTTAACATATATCTGTCACCAGTTTCAGCCCACGATGGATCCAAGTTCAATCTGAAAAATTAATAATTACCATTAAGTAAATTTAAATTAAGCCGTTGTAATGTTAAGATAACATTTTTTTAAAAATTTGAACATTAGTTAATTCTGTCAGGCAAACAGTGTTTTTTCTATCTAAAATTCTGCTAGGTCGATATAAAAAACTTTTTGCAGAAACATTTATTTCTATAATAACTACATTCAGTTCATTCAGGTATTATAAATACAGGGTGATTTAGGAGGATATGGCAATACTTTGACAACTCATTCTAAGAGGCTAAAAATAAAAAAAAAAAGTTCATATAAACATAGGTCCAAAAATGCTTTGTTAGCAT
>JAAAKQ030147259.1:0-13052 GCA_010016005.3 Zanna intricata
CTGACCGGGATTCGAACCCGGGACCTCCGGATGAAAGGCCGAGACGCTACCACTCGGCCACGGAGGCCGGCCTTTTCACACATATTATACAAACCCATGTCAACTGAAGACCGCAAAGAAGATCTTTTAATACAGTTAAATAAATATATATCATATGAAAATAACTGTATATTTATGTTCTATATTAGTGGACATGCTTAAGAAAAAAATTAAAAAGACTATAATAAATAAAATATACATCTCTTGATAGAAATTAAATAACATTAACTTATATCAGTCAGTATTCGCAAATAATTACCAAATTTTCCAGAAAAATTACTCTATTAAGTTTTAAAAAAACACGATCACAACATAAACACACTTTGATAATAAAGCACCCTTTAGATGACTACAAACGAATTGGAAGAATACTGTTTGAACTAGATACATGAGTATATCTGTATATTTATTTCATTCCGATGAATGTTTACAATTATTTACAGACATAGGAACAGAATTACGCTTCAGTACCTTATGGTACGTTACTATTTAATTCTAAATATATAATTATGTAAATAAAATTGTGCTTTAAAATATAATAATGCAAGGAGGCAAACAATACACGTTATCTGATAAATTAATATTATGTGCTACGTTGCTAGGTGTCTTTTACTAATATTAAAAAGCTAACGTAAACTGTATTGATATTTCATGTAATTTCTAAAGTGTACTCATTAATCAGCCTAAAATTTTCAGGATTGACAGTATAACTGACCGACCGTGAATTTTTATTGATAGAATTACACATTCTTTCGTTAGCTGTTCCATAATCGTAGCTTCTGTATTTAACATCCAGTAGATCAAAAAAGAGGAGTAAGAAAAATAACTTTGGCTGATAAAAGAAAAGTGATACATATATTTATAAACGGTGGATTAAAGATTGGGTGAAAACGAGAAAATTATTCGTATATGAATTTATAGCAGATATTAACATGCCAAATTATCGGGGCTTTAAACCGATCCGAATTTTTTTATTTGCTTAAGAACTGTTGGGCATAAAAAGTTCATGGCATTGGTTGATGTATGACCAATTCCTGACTTTTAAGCATCTACTCAAAAAGAGGTACGGATTAACAAACAAGGTTGCTGCTTATTTGGAAAATATTAAAGAAAAATAGTTCCTTACTTAGAAGCCAGTGGAATATTAACGCGTTTTTTAGTAAGCCGTTGACAAAAGTCAACATTAGTTAGGTTTGATTGAGAATTCCGTATGTGAAGGCCTTTCTTTACACATCGGCACAGCGGTCTCAAAATTATATGGTATTGTCAAGACGTTTTTGTATAACTTATTTGAATGTGTATTTTGTGTTTTAAATTTTAATTTTTTTTAATGTAAGTGTTGGGCCTTACATCCTATAAGTGATATACGTGTGCGCTTTGTTTAATATTTCACGTTTGCATTTATTTTTGTGTTCTATAAAAACGTAAGGACCCAATACACCCTTAAAATCTGATGATCCTAAAGATGATTTCTTTCTTTATTTTTTTTTTGTTTCCTTTTAAAACAATATGACGGGGGCTAATGAATTCGTTACCCATATAGAACTCGTTACCTATATAACTAAAAAAAAAGAACTTCATTCTACTAAAAAGCTCATTTTCAATGACCACTATCCAGAAAAAAATTAATAATTTCGAAACCATATTTTTTAATTTTTTCCAAGATTTAATACCATCTGTATGGACATTTTTTGAATCATTTTGGAAAAATTTACACTAAGTCATTCCGGTGATATTAATCAAAAGACATATCAACACACCTACTTTCATACATGGACTGACTATAATCTTCCGCAAATTTCTGTAATTTTTGGACTAAGAGTCTTGAAACATCGACATTAAAGGTCGTAAAAAATCCTGATACCCAAAATTTTGATCGATCGTAATAGTTTCTCTCTAAAGCTATGCAGCTGCAACAGTAATAGAGATGTAGTCTATTACAACATTTATAAAATTATAATAAATTCAACATTTTTCAAGGATCTATGAACATTTTGCAAAATTAAATTTAAAAAAATAATAGATTTTAGCAAAAACGAGTTACACGGACTTTTGTAACATGTTTTATAAAAATAACCCATGACATATTTTAGGGATATTTAATAATTAGTCTATAATATATATATATATATGTATTAGTCTAATGCGAGTTACCAACAAAAATCTGATTAAATATCCTGAAAGATATTATGAAAGCATAATTTCACAGTTTAAAAAAAAGAGTAATTTTATTTATTAGAAAATTTTTAAATAATTTATTATAATTTTATTTTTTATTTTAATGTGTTCATTTTATTTTGAGTATCGTATAAAAAAAATAAAATAAAAAGATATTATTCAATCATATTTGTTGTATTGGTTGAAGTGGATTCCGAGGGATTAGAATGTTTAAAATGCTTAAATAATTTTTAAAAATAAAAATATTACCTTTCCATACAAGCAGTTTTGCGAGAATAATAATAATCTGTATAAAAAATAAAGTATAATATTTTTATATTCCAGTAATAACCGGGAACTGAAAGAAAATCATTCAATTTCTATTCCTTTCACGTGAAAAAAAAAAATGAACGTTTACGGAAAGAAAAAATATCTAGTCGAGTATTAATAATTATTTTAATGCTTTATTACTGATTTTTGTTCAAGTAGCCTACTTAAATAAATATTATAAAATTTAAAAAAGAAAACATTACTACAAGTACAAAGTATTTATAAGAATTTAAAGTAGCTTATTTTTTATTGTTATAGCTTATAAATAATCTGTATATTTTAAAAAAGACTAATGATTTTTTTTTTAAGTACAGTAAAAATCGTTTATAATGACTTCCAAGGAACCGATGTAACTTACTTCCAAGGAACTTCATTAAAACCGATGTTTAGGTAGCTTAGTTTCGCTAGTTTAATATGCCATCTAGACGCGTATTGTAATACATTAAAATAATAATCATTAAAAATAATAATTTATTTCCGTAATAAAAAATATTAAAAAAAAAAAAATGCCATAATAAATACAAATATGATAGATTAAAAGGAGAGAAAAATTGTACAAATTACTTTTTCTGCAAAAAGTCAGTTATTTTGCTTTGTTTCTAACATTTCGTGTTTTAATTCAGTTTTTGAAGGTTCTTTTCTAAATCAAAACAAACAATTCTTGTTTCTTCATTAGCAGTTTTTGTAGAACTGAGAAACCAGCAAACGGTTTTCATTGCCGCAAAAACTTCTGGAAGATTTGGCGTGTTGATATTTTCATCGTTATCTTCGCTGGAATTACCTACGTCTCCGTTTATTTCTGCTTCTGGTACTGAAACTACTACATGAGTAACCATTGTAGAAACCACTGCATGTAACATCATCATCTGTTACAGTTTCATGCGTTTCTAAATCTATGTCATCCTCTTGATAATCCTCAAACAATGCATTTGACAACGATTAGTTTTCCAGACAATGCTCCATTCCGCTAAAGATTCTTCTTTGCAACGTCAATAACTTCACCAGCCTGTGCTAAAAATCCTGCATGTTGAAAGCAATTTTTTACAGTCAGCTGAGAAACCTCATTCCATGATCTTTGTAACATAATTATAGTATCCAGAATAGTTACTTGTACTTCTTTTTTTTTATCTACGAGGGATGTCTCTAAAATAAAGACCTCTAGGAAATTTCTCCTTAAAGTTGGTGAACCTGAGTTGTTCATGGTCTCGCTACTAATGTTTTACTACTACTTACTTCACTACTACTGAATTGCTGTCTGTAAGTTGTTATGTTGTAATATCTCTGACTACGTGTGAGTTATTACGTTATAAAATGAATAGGAAAATCGATATTGCCCCCAACTCCGAAATACGTGGAGTAATACGATTTTTAAACCATCGAAACATTAACTGGCTAAATTCATGGGCAGTTAGTTGCTGTGTACGGTGATAATTTAATGAATGAAAGAAACGTTCAAAAATTATGTGAAAGATTTAGAAATAACGGAATTAATGTACATGATGAAGAACGTTCGGGGAGGCTTTCAATAATCACGGAGGACTTGTTGAAACGCGTCGATGATGAAATCAAAAAAGATCGTCGCTCAACGATTACCGACCTGGCCCTTCCTTTTCTTGATGTTTCAAGAGTTGTTATCGGTCATATTTTTCATAAACATTGAGGCTTCAGAAAGGTTTGTGCACATTGGGTGCCGGACGTCTTAACGGAATGTCACAAAAAAATCCGAATGGGATCTGCTTTGGAATTTTTGATGCGCTACACAGAAAAAAGTCCTTAATTCCTTAAGTTCCTTAACTCACTTGTTAACTGCGATGAAACATGGATTTCATATTACATGCGGGTGAGAAAACGGCAATCAAGTGAATGACGTCATCTTCAATCACCAACAAAGGTTAAGCCACAGCCATTTGGACGCAAACTGATGGCCACAGTCTTTTGGGATCATGCTGATTGATTTCATGCCAAGTAGAACAACCATGAATGCAAAAGCCTACTGCGAAACGGCGCGCCATTCAAAATTGGCGACGTGGATGGCTGACCGACGGCGTCGTCCTCCTGCATAATAATGCATGCCCACATGTAGTGGATCCGACTCGTGATTTAGTGAGAACATTTGAATGGAAATTTACGATCCCCCACCGTATAGTCCGGTCTTAGCTCCTTTTGATTACCATTTGTTTGGAAAATTGAAAGAATTTATGAGTAGTAAGCAATTCGCAGGTGACTACGTACTTATAAATTCTGTTAATCAGTGGTTAAATGGACTGGTGGCAGAAGAATACGACGAGAATATACTGAAGCTGGTGTATCGCTACGATATTTGTCTTAATTCATGTGGTGATTTTACAGAGAAGTGGTATAAGGTATGTAATTTAAGAAAAACAAAAAATTATAAAGTTTTCAGAATAAGTTTTTTTTCAATGAAACGGTCTTTACTTTAGAGATAACCTCTCATAAATCCGGAATAATTTGTAAAATATTTTTTGTAGTGGGACTTTTTAACCACTTAATATAATGATTATAAGGGCTTTTATTACACCTTAATATAAGGTCTCTATGATTGCTAGTTTTCAGTGGTAAGAACACTAACTTTACACCAAAAGATTTTCAACGTGTGGATAAGCCGGCAGTTGTCATTGAACCACAGAATTTCTTCATTTTCAATCTTTAATTCACGATCCCATTTTCGTAACCAACACATAAAGATATCACTTGTCATCCAAGCTTTCTTGTTACTTTCGTACATAACAGGAAATGATTTCAAATTTTTAAAACATCGGGGTTTAGCACTTTTTCCTATAACCAGAATTTT
Organism: Zanna intricata; assembly: GCA_010016005.3. Taxonomy (NCBI): domain Eukaryota; kingdom Metazoa; phylum Arthropoda; class Insecta; order Hemiptera; family Fulgoridae; genus Zanna; species Zanna intricata. Next base: position 5,339 of record JAAAKQ030147259.1, read on the forward strand.
TTATTATCGGTCATTTTTTTTATCAACATCAGATACGCTACTACAACTCACGGGTTGGTCTAGTGGTGAACTCGTCATCACAAATAATCTGATTTCGAAGTCGAGAGTTCGAAGTTTCAAATCCTAGTAAAGCCAGTTACTGTTATACGGACTTGAATACTGCATCGTAGATACCAGTATTCTTTAGTGGTTAGGTTTCAATTAACCACACGTCTCAGGAATGGTGAACCAGACTGTACAAGACTGCACTTTATTTACAATCATACGGTGGTTTCGGAGACTAGAACAGAAAAAAGAAGAATACACATTACTACAACATATCTAAATTTCGTTTGGAGATTTTCAAGCTACAAATTTTATACTTAGGCTTGTATACGAGTGTATATATATATTATATATATATATATATATATATATATATAAGAAGATATTAAGCGAACGGTATTCTCGTAATCCTCATATCCTAAAATGTAAAGGAAATCTAATCCCACCGGATGGCCGAAAAAATATACTTTTAATTTTAAAATTAAATTATTTATTAAGTATTATAAAGGCTGTTATTAAAATTTGATCATTTATCTCAAAATTTACTGTTTAAAGTTTTTATCTAAATGCATATATATTTTTTTTAAATCCTTTTTTTTTAATTTTTTTCATGTACAACGAAATGTCAAATACTTTTTTAATAAAAAAAAATTAATTATTAAATCTTTCATCTACACATGCTGAGATGAACCAATGAATAACATATATTTCATTACAGAACGTGATTGAACAGAAATTTATCTGTTTCTTTATGCTATCTATCCTAGTATGTTTTGAGGCTGATGCATATAAAGCAACTGGGGTAAAGAGAACCTGTAAGAGTTACTTTATCTAAAAATAATGATGATAATTAGACAGTAAATCCTTGTGATGATGAGAATAAAGATTTAAATTATAGGGCTGGATATCACATTCATTTTAGCAAGTTTGGAATGATGATATAAGAAAGCATTTTATTCTGAGTACACCCTGTCCACCCTGTCTTAGCTGGGGCTGTCCCATCGAGGTCCCCCAGCTTCTTTGGAACGCACTGACCTCCGCTTCTTGAATTCCGGTTGCGTCCCTCCAATGAGGGGCTACCCTTGCCGTCCCAAACCTACAAGTTTCAGGGATACATTTCGCATCCCTTTCACGTTCCGAGTCCCTCACATATCTCGAGGCTTTTTTGTGTCATCATCGGGGAGTTCCGACCCATCCTTCACTCTAACGTGTGAACACCCTAGACGGGCGGCTACCTCAAATTTTTTTTTTTTTTTAGTATTCGCTCTTTCTTATCGTACTCTGCGCGTTGGCTACTCTTGACTCTACATCATCAACCCCATCTGCCCTGATTGGAGCAGCTATATTGATAGAAGACACTGTGGATACCGCCTAACACCAACAAATATTAAATAACACATATACTGTAATATACAATCAGAAAAAAAGTAGTATAATGACTTTATGTCACCAAGATCACAGAACTAATATTACTGTGATGTTTCACGTCTCACCATCACATATATTATTGCGATTACATGAACAATTATAAAAAAAAAAAAACATATATCAGATAAAAGACAAAATTACATAAGTTATTACAGGCATTACCATCAATATAATATATGAGAATATATGTGTGGCATTGTGGCCACACGTATGACATGCTGTCTCAAAACTAGCCATATAAATTTTCTCCTGATACGAATCCTTCATAATTACCCCTCTTACTACAACTACGGTTTTAGGCTCATAAAACGTATATATTTAATTAAATATTTCTTAAACAAGCTGGAATACAAATGTTGAACAATCAAATTTTTGAAAATCTAAAAAAAAAGGACAATGATATTAAAATTTGGAAACGAATTCTTATTTCATAACCGAGGAATACTAGGAGGTAGAAATAATTGCGGATCTACATTGTTACAAATTACTGCTTAAAAAGTGATTTTTTTTTTAATTTTTATAATAAGTAGAGGGATTCATGAAATTAACGTAAAATTTTACTACAAAAACGATGGTGAAGCCGGTTTTCTCGATGTGTGAACAGCAGCCTTTTCAATAATAAACAACCCTAATAATAACAATACTCAATAACTTATAATCTGCAGAACTACTACAAATACTACAAATTAAATGGCTAGTTCAACTGATTATTTACTTCAGTTATCACAATATTGAAGTTTAAAATTCAATTAAATGTTTTCGGTCCTAAATTATTTAACACAATAAATTTTGAAATATCATTCTACAAGAATATTCAATATTCTTCCTCTCTAAAGCTTGGCAGTGCGCTAAGTTTAGTTACATCCGTTTATAACTTATATCATGTTTGGTGGCTTTATGCAAATTCTTTAGTATTAAGTCTTCTCAAATCGTCAGTTTTACAGGTTTTGTTCTGGATACATTATGACTATGAAATCAAAGATAGCAATCTAAAAGAGAGATATGAAGACCTGACAGCCCATTCTATGGCTCCTCTACCAATTACCCAATGTTCTGAAAATATTTCATTTAAAATTTCCTATTCTCTTAGATAATAGTGAGCTGGCGCCCCATAAGTTACCTATCTATAATTTCCTGTCTATCATTCCTCGACATTTAGCAAATTCCTACAGACTAAAAAGTTGCAATAAGGATCTGCTGTAAGACTTCCATCTAAAATAAAAAAACCCTCAATACGATTACCATCGATTCTTGTTTGAATGTTTACTTTGTCAGGGTACTGTATATGACCCTTTAACATCAATTTGGGATTGTCATTGCTCCATTATCAACAGTTATGTCTATTTACATGCCCGTTTAACATGAACATAGCTTCTCATATGTAAATATTATTGAAGTAGAAAAATTTGCGTCTAGGTTTATTTTTTTGCGTTATAATATCACAAAACTCAACACGACGATTAAAATCTTTTGATAAAATGAAAATTATTGTCTTTAAGAATTTTATTAACTGAAAAATAACTAAATTCGTCTTCGAGTTTGTAGGCTGCGGAAAATTTCTCCTGATCTCTGCTCCAAACAAGGATAAAACGAAACCATACCGAAATTCTTGGAACTTCCAAAAAATTCTTTGGTAATTCCTGGGATTATGAAGTTGAACCGTTTCCGAAAAGCTCTTTGCGTTGCGATTACAGATCGGCTGTTTTCAAAATAAGCGCGAACACCAAAACCACGATGTAGTCCGATCCAAACAATGTTGGCTATTGAAATGGGGTCACCGACGAAACATAGGAGACTGCCTTTACCTGCTTACCCTCATCACCGTCCGAGCATTGACTCCTCCAAATGGATTAGTCGATTCTACCGCACCTGTAATAATCCAAACACTAGGATTAAGAGTAAACCTTACAATTTGATAGTTCTACAGAAACAAGTAAAGAAATGAGAAAATGGAAAGCAAATTAACAAACCATTTTTTTTTTCACAATCGAAGTTAGAAACGTTCAGTGCAGTTTTTATTTCATGAATAGCATCATCCATCGCGTCTTTTCCTGCTCCATATGCGTATAAAACATTTTTTTAAAAATTGGAAAACATTTTTTAATAATTATGTGTGGGCTTTTATCTAAGTTAACGTCATTCATAACTTACCAGATAAAATAGATTAATTTGAATGAATAACAACTTTTCAGTAAAATAAAGTGTCGTAAAACACGATCAAATGAGAGAACTGTAAAATTTCTAGGTAAATTATATTTCTTAGTTTGTAACCCAATGACATCAAAATTATTTGCTCGTTAGGATTTCCAATTCTTGAAGATCCTAACTGGCCGTGGGAGAAACACTATGAACAAAGATTGATTCCAACGTGATTGAAAGCTTGACCTTGCGACTTATTTATAGTAATTACGAAAGAAAATCTGACGGAGAGTTTTAAACGCTTAAACTGAAAAGTAAATTTTTAGGGATCATAAAGATTCGAGAAATAAATTCAGTTTCTCCTGTCGCTGGCCCAGTAAGATTCAGTGATATTGTTATGCATAGCACTGACCTGAAGTGTGGTAACGTTACACAGGTAGGATATTGAAGGTTACTAACAAAATAATTGAAGAACCAACTTTTTAATTTATGTCTTTTTAAATATAGTAAAACTTTCTGAAGGAGTTGATATCGATATCAAATTTCAATTTTCCTCAAACCATCAAAACTTTAATAGATTTGTAAATAGTCGTCATTCCCTTTAATTTTATTATTATCAAACTAATTTGTTTTTCGTGTATTTCTAAGACAATAAAAATTAATTTTTTGTAAACAGTGACATTAACGTTAGTAAATGACTTAATAAATGTCCGAAGAATTCGATATTGACATATAAATTATCTATACGGACAATGACAATCGATATAGACAATGAGATTAAATCTAATAAAAGAAATTCTGGATAATTTATTTTAATACCGGCCTCCGTGGCGCGTGTGGTAGCGTCTCGGCCTTTCAACCGCAGGTCCCGGGTTTAAACCCCGGTCAGGTATGGCATTTTCACATGCTACAAAATTCCTATTTCATCTCTTCCTCTGAACCAGTACCTAACGATGACCCCCGCCTGGGATCCCAGAGGCTAAAAAAACGTTACTGTGATCGGTAAAGTTTGAATTATGTTAGACATTCTATAGGTCATAAGACAGCTACAGTTAAAATGTCATACTATTGGTCAATTTTTGCGATTATCAGGAAGAAATGAAAAAACTTCGTCTCTTTATATAGTAGTGAGATGTTAGCACATTTATTTGTGCTTAAAGATAACTATTGTTGTTGAATTTCTTACTTTATTAAAAAAAAAAATGAACGTTTCCTTCACGTAAAAGTAAAATAAGGTTTACCATTCCTAACAATAAAATAAGGAAAAATATATATATACATTTAAATTTAAAAGAACTGCGTTTTTTCATACACTTTAGCTTTTACTGATCGGAAAACTAATTAGTTTGTTACGTTTCTTTTGATAACTTTTCTGATTATTATTTTTTATTATTATTAAAAAACCAATAAGTAAACTAAAACTAATTTAACTACATTTTAAATGAAAAAGAAAAAAAAACAGTTATTTTCATATAAAAAATAGATGGTATAGGTACTAAAAATAATGAAGGAAAGATAATACGCATTATATAACTACATGAGAACTATTTTATTTCCTTCATTGAAACGAGTGTAAGGTAAAAAGTCATCCCATATCCCATCAGTGTAATGAAAGTGTTATACATTTATAAGAAAAGAAGTAGCAATGAGACAAAACGAAACAGGTAACTAAAGAAGGAGAGATATTGTTAGGTTACTAAGATAATCAAATTTCAGATTCTCCTGTCTAACCATTGAGATGAATGAGTAAGTAGCGAGAATATATCACAATAATACTATGGTAGCAACACTGGATAATACAGTGCATAGTCACTGGAGTGAAGTTCGCGTGCAGTCACCACGTGTGCTTGTGTTCCTATTGTACTATACCTGATATTGTATGTCTTAAAATCCACCTCTTTTCTCTTATACTAAATAGACACAAAGGCTAGACACTACTGAAGAAAGGCACTACTAAATAAAATCGTAAAATAAAGATTTAGAATAAATAACTGGGACAGCCCATTCAACGTTACATCACATTACAAAATAGAACATTATTTTTATTAATAAAGTAACCACAGGTTAATTTTATGGAGTGTCTTACAATTTGTTTGCCTACAAATGCTCACATTATTATTATTTTTTTTTTTTTTTTAAAGATGTAGATATTCACACAGAAGTATAAATATAATTACAATTATAATACCGACAAGATGTATTTTTGATACGCAGAAAAACTGAGCAACAGAGAAAATATTTGAATAAAAGATGGCTGTTTTATTGACGTTTTTAAGTGTTACAGAAATAATTTACGTTGGCTGATAAATGATTTATTGACAAAAAATTAAACTATATTTTTTTATTTTTAATTTACTTTCATCTGGTAGTATAAATTTTGTACTGCAAACATTAGTAACTCTGGTCTCTTTTTGTACGTCCAGATCGCTGATTGTTTTACATTTGTTATCGTTATTTAGGACTGCAGTTTGCGTATGTACCAGCTCCAGCTCCAAAAGTGGTGATATCAAGTAGTGGCGACAATAAGTACGATTTTATTTAGACTCATTTTTGTAAATCCTCTGCGGAAAGTAAAGAGCAAAGCTTTAGATGGGTGCCCGCCTCATAGTCGGCTGAAAGGTAGCAATGGCAACGACTCCTGGTCGTAAGTCCCAGTGACGAGTAAGGTCGCGTTTTTATGCGTAGTCCCATTCGCGTTCTTTTAAGGACGTGAGCCGTAATCTGTGGTTTCTCGACCGATCCAGTAGTGGCCAAGAGGCACAAAGAGTGACAAGGAAATAAAGAAGGTCTCCAAATGCCCGTAGCGCGCTGCGGGTAGCAGTCGAATAAGTGAATTCGACCAACCAGAAGGTAGGTAGGAAGACGGCAAGCGTTTAGATTAGTAATAGTCAGGCTAGGGAATATCCGGCCATGACAGAGGAGTTTCAGGTAGGAAAGCCCCGCCGGAAGAGGAGGCTGGCACCTTTACCGTCAACCTTCTCGACATCAGGCGAGGAATTTTGGCTGGCCATGGATATAGGGCCATCCATCCAGGATCATAAAGCAGTTTTTCAAGGCTCGCTCTTGAAGGAGGTAGAAGAGAAGTTAGTATATTTGGAGGAATTTTTGCAGCTCCCCGCAGCGTCGGCACAGGCGCTAAGAAAACAATTCTCCTGCGGTTGGGAAGAATTCGTGAGGTTGTTTACGCTCTGGTGGAAGGTTTCGAGAATTTGGTTTCCAAGCCCAAGGAGGTCAAAGTGATCCAGCAAAAAGCGGTAGCTCCAGTTTCAGCCAAGGCGCTATGCTGATGTAGTCAAGAGAAAACGGGAAGCCAGTCAAACGAGGAAGCCTGAATTTCTATTCGTGAACAAGGCAGAGGGGTCCACAGAGAGCTCGGCGCAGCTAAAAAAAGTCTTCCAGGTTGCCCTTCGGAAGGGCCTGAAGATTAAGGATATCAAAGATTGGATAAGATAGTCGTCGTTGTTGACAACAAGGAGACAGCTCGGATCATCGCCGAGTCTCCAGCCATTAAGAAGCTAGGGGTCAAGGTTGAACCCACGCGCAAGAGGAGGCCTCGTGTCATAGTGTATGGCATAAATCGGTGTCTCTCTGATGCCGAGGTTTTGGCTCTTATTCGAAAACAGAACACCGTGTTCGACGAGGCTTCGTTTGCAAAAGAATGCAGGTTGGTCTTCAAGACAGGAAAACGTGATGCCCAGCAGTATCACGGTGTGTTTGAGTTAGGTGCTGGTCTCTTCAGCAAGTTCGTGGAAAAAGGCAGAATCTTCTTAGATTTTGCGTATTGTCGGGTCAAGGAATGAATACCTTGACTTGACATTCAAGGCTGCTTTAAGTGTTGTCGTTTCGGGCACAGGGCCAAATTCTGTAAGCATGCGTTGGTCTGCGCGCATTGTGCTGAAGAGAGCCACAAGCGTGGCCCAAAAGAAAGAGGCTCCCACTTGCGTTAACTATAAAAGGTTACTCAAGAATCATAGGCACTCCGTCAACAGTAGGGAGTGCGTTTGTTACTTGAAGGCAGGTATGTACGTAAGGAACGGTATGTGGCCAAGAAAGCTGGTCTTCTTACTTCGGATCGCTTACGTGAGATAGAGGACCGAAGTAT
>JAAAKQ030147270.1:0-31135 GCA_010016005.3 Zanna intricata
ACATTTCAAGTGTTTTGGAGCACTTAATTCCATTTTTTACACAAAATTTGATGCAAATTATTTGATCCATTTTTTTTATATAGCAGAAAATCGCTGAGCACGCAAAACACTTCTAACCTTTATGCCTCTCACAAACAAACTAAACATGCTACATAACTGAAATTGTGGACATATGTTCGAGATGAATGTACCAACATAACAAAATAAAAAAATAGATAATCGAGTGTACATTGCCTGCAAAATTTGAAAAGTCACCTTACTTTTTGAACACACCTCGTAACTGCAGTTAAATGGTTCAAAGAAGTCTATTTCAACTATAGTAATAAGTATAAGAATATTTAAGTGCCAAGAAGACAAGAAATGCCTTCGAAGCACTTATTTAGCAAGTCAAAATATGTATCGCTTTTAACAGGTCTTTTATGATTTTTTTGAGAGGTTATAACTTTTTTATTAGTACAATATACAAGAAATCTTTTTATTTGCCAAAAGCACCTATAAAAACACTGCAAGTTGCACAAATTTCAGATTTTTATCACCAGACCCATCAGAGTTATTTGAAGTCAAAATTTGAATTTAAAAAAAATTAGTTTTTAAAAATTCATAAAAATTTAGGGGTAAGTATATAACCATTAATATAATTTATGGTAAAACTGTTAACATATACCTACTTATAAAAAAATAATTCAAACTGTGTATGCCATCTCCCTGCTTCTTGAAAAAATTACCAAAAGTGAAATTTCACCATTTTTCATGTACACTTTTGTCATAGAAAGAAGATAGATTGGTAAATAAACTACTGGACCAGTCTTTTATTTTGAGAAAATATGAATAAATTTCTTTTTGTTTTATCCTTCCAAGACCAACAGTTTTTGTCATGATTTTTTTCCATAAACCCTTACAATTACAAAAATAGATGAGCACAACATAACAAAAAAGACCACCACATATAAACTCCTTAAATTAAAAATTAAAAAAAAAAAAAGTAGTTTTATGGTCTTGAGACATGTAGGAAAGCAGTGGATAAGTTTCAATTATTTTTGAATTGGTTAAGCAACAACCCTTGGGTCATTTCAAATGGATTGATCCTACACTAAAAGAGGAAGAGTTTTGTAATTTGAGTATTGAAATTACAAGAGATGGATGAAATAACACAAACATCAAAAGCAGATTAGCATAAGCAGGGGATCTTTCATACAGAAAAGAGATCTGTTAATATTATTTATAATTGTAAAATTTAGAAAGAGATTTTTCAATCTCTTGTACTTATTTATAGTCGTGTTTTTTGCAGAAGCAAACAATAAGAAAGATAGAAAATTAACATAATTTAAATATTTTTTAATATGAAAACATAAAAATACCAACTTTTGAATCGTGTTGCTGCAGAAGAATATTGAAATAGATGGATCAATGAAATTTGAATAAGAGAGGAGACAAATTTGTGGCAGAATCTTGTAAAGGGATAAACTGGGTTGGTGGGCCTGGTATTAAGACATTCAGTTTATTAATTACAGATTTGTTGAGTGTTCCATTCAGGTATATAAGAATGTGTAGAGGCTAGAAACGGCAAAGGAAGAGAAAATCAAAATTGGAATGTAAAGAAAAAATGAGAATATGAATGTAAACAAAAGCAACCAACCAATGCCACAAAAACAAAACTTCTTAGAACATCACACACATTTTACGCATGGACAAAGAGCAAAATAGCAAAATCTTCTATTATAGGCTCTAAAATTCAACCAGAGTACAGGAAATACTAATAAATACTACTTACTGAATTTCAGCTGACCCTGATCGTTTACTGTGACCAAATACAAGCATCAAAATTGTGGCACAGACATGGTAAACAGGATTATTCCTACACACCATGATGCAGATGTAGAACCAAATGAGTTAAAAACTTAAAAATAATAAAACAAGAAAGCTGCATAACTATGTTATACTAAATGAAAAGAAAATTTAGTTCTTATTCACTCTGTTTACATTCTAAACACATGTTATATTTCAGACAAAAATCTGTTTTTAATAACTTCCCCTGAAACTTTAGCAGAAAACATAAATGCTGATTCTACCGATGATGACCACAAAATTAGCTGAAAAATATTTTAATATAGGTAAAAATATCCATAACTAAATAATGTTTCATTTGTCATTATAATTTTTTACTTTGTATAATCTTTTACCTTATTTATTTCCTGATAATCAAGAATTTAATGTTTTTATAACTCAAGTATCTTCACATTTTAGCAATTGTTTTTATAAATCAGTGTCCTGGAGAAGTCTGCCAAGTGTGATGGCAAAGCTGGAGGGTTGGCAGAACATATTTCCTGGGTACTAATGTATGTGTCCTGGGTACTAATAGCCCATCATTTTTATATAAATAAATAATAAACATATGAAATAATTTAAAAAAAATTTCAAATGTGAATAATAAAAATAAATTATGTGAATAATTAAATAAGTCTCATTTTTTTGCTTAACTCTTCTTCCAACTATCACTGTTTTTTGTGTTTGTGTTATTCAGTGCATGCACATTTGGGATTTTGGTGAAGGGAAGCCATTACTCAAAGCATAGTACAAGCTAGCATCACCACTGTTCAGTGTTATGTTATGAAGTAGCTTCTTTTCTTCAAGTGTTTATATTATTTAGAGATATACAAGTTTGATAAAAAAAATATGCGAAATTTTATTTTCTCAAAAAATTCTTATTTATTCATCAATATCATTTTGTCACCTTCAAAGTACTCTGTTTCCCAAATAATACATTTGTACCAGCACTTTTTCCAATTTTTGAAGCACCTCTGGAATACATCTTTCAATATGGCATCTAGGTTCTTCAGCAATTCTGTCTTCAATGTTGGAAAAACGTTACATTTCATGGTTCTTTTTGGCTTGGGGAATAGGAAGAAGTCACAAGGAGCCATGTTCGGCGAAAACAGAGGCTAAGGCATCATAAAATGTTGTTTTAGCTAAAAATTCACGAACGAAGTGTGAGCAGGTACATTATTGTGGTACAATTGCCATGAATTGTTTTGCCACAAATCCAAGTCCCATTTTCTTCAGATCATTTCACACAAATAGTGTAGAACCTCCAATTAGTAATTCTTATTGAATTCACTATCTTTGATAGTGATTTGGTGATTGTCCATAATCATTTTCTTCACTTTTTCAATGTTTATCATTGGTTGCTCATGTGCTGGGACATCCATCTCATCATCTTCAATGTCTTTACAGAGATATTTTTGGCACTTGTAAATGCTTTTTATTCATAGAAGAATTGCCAAAAGCAACATTCAATATTTTCAATTCGGTGCTGCACTTTATTCCATCCTTAAAGCAAAATTTAATGCAAATTCTTTGTTCCATTTTCCCCACAAGTTAAAAATCACTGACCTTGACCAAAACACATGTAACCTTTTCAACAACCAGCAATAAACTAAGCATACAATATGGCTACCAATGTAGATAGGTATTAGTAAGGAACAAGTGTACCAACAAAACAAAAAAAAAAAAAAATGTGACAAAGGGATTAATACAGCCTGGTAAATTAAAAAATTTCAGATTTTTTTTTATCAAACCTCGTTTAAGCAATTATTTCATTAGAAAAACTCTTTCACTATTTTCAATATATTTATATATGTAATATCAAATAATTATTGATGGAATGATGCTGTTGAGTTGTAAGGGTAGTTTGAAGTATATAGTGAATATGTTAATATTTACTATGTATTTTTATAACTGCACTAAAATATGGTTGGTAATTTATATTAAACTTTAAACTGTAAATTTAACTCCTTGTAATTTTTAGCTTCATTCTCTAACCTACATTTTTACATCTTTTTAAAATAAATAAATTTAACATTTTATCTATGCCATATGTTTCAGATACCGAATGTTGAAGGTAAAGCAGGAATGGCAGCTATAGTTGATGAGGAAAAAAAACTTAATATAACTCAATTACAAGAAGGAATAAAAAATTCTTTACCATCATATGCAAGACCTCTTTTTCTACGTGTTATTGAACATGTTCCTTTGACAGGTAAAAATTCTAATTATTTCTATTTAATTGTAATTATCTATAACAAACATAAGACCAAATGTGATTTACACTTATATAAATTGATTGTATTTTCATTTAACTAACACTTTTAGCTTTTTTTTATATTACAGATATCTTCTAAATTTTTTCAGATGTAGCTCTCTAAATTAACAATGTAAGCAGTTTTAGGGTAAATTGTTTCAAATCACGAAATAAAATCTGATTTATATTTTCTTATGTTGAATTGCAAAATATGTGTGTTTTTATTTCAATGTCGCACTTTACTATTTTCTTATCATTTAAATGTTTTACAACTTGCAAATTGTCCATTCCAATTTTTGGTCACCAATGTATACATTTTACTCATCCTACAAACACATTGTCTTTTAGTCTACTCACCTTTAATATTATTTATAATGAATTTGTCAAATGATCTTTACTAATTTCATTTGCGAGTTATGTATTTTTATTTTCTAACAACTTCACGTGTTTGAATTATAGCTAATGTGTTTGAGTTATATAATAGCTAAAAGAATTTTATTTAGGAAATTTTGGCATATACATAACCTCCACACAAGCATTATTATGAACAAAACAGAATAAAAAATGTATCTATTTACATGACTTTTATATTTTTAAAAAACCAAATCACATTTTTTATGATATCAAGATTTATAATCCATACTTGAAACATTTATTTCTTTTTTTAACAATTATTTATTTCACAGATGTTAGTGTTTAAATAGTAAGTCTGAAAAAGGGATTATATGATCAGTTACAGCATCAGATATATTTATTAATGCATTCACTGCTAACTTTTTTCCTCTTCTTTCCTACTCTAGTGAGTTTTTTTTTTATTTATAAATTTTAGTAGTAAAAATATTCGATTTTACCTTGAAAATATGCAATGATACCACGTGTATCTCCATCAGCAAATGACATATGACTACTAAAGTAGTATTACTTCTTGGCATATATTTTTCCATTTGTTGTTGGTTATTATTTTATGATTTTTAAAATCTATCTATCTTTAATATTCTGTCAGAGCAATGTTAGATCAGCTTTTTAGGTTATAATTTACTGAAATTATCATAACTTCCCCAAAATATTTTATATATATTTACAATTAAATTTTTTTTTCTGAGTAATAGGTTTCTGATTTGCAATAAAAATTAAAAAAGCATCAGAAGATAAATGGTTATTAATTTGTATCTTTTTCACTAATGGCTTACCATTAGTTATGAAAAAATAGTTTTCATTAGAACAAATAACTATGATTCTAATGATTTCTGAACATGAAAATTAGAACAATTGGCAAAAATTAAACTAATAACGCTTGTCACAAGTAACTGTAGTTTTTTTTGTGGTTCTAAAAGTGCAATTCCATTCTGAAACAAAGTCAGAAAACTAAAATAAAAAGTTGTAATATTGATATTACAACAGAATATAAGCAGAAATTAAGGATGCTATTTATATCACATTTCATTTTTTTTTTTAATTAAATCTAATTTAACATTTTATTTTAAAAGTTCTTAAATGTAAAGAAAAAACTAAACCAATTAGAATTTAATTATACGCATTTTTCAACTGAAATAAAAATTTAAATAAAATAAACATAAAAAATGAAAGCACATTGAACAAATATATACTTCAAAATTTTCTTTAAGATAAAATGAAAAGTTGGGAGTTGTGACTTAGAACCTAAAAATATCACATCAAAATCAAATTTCATAAAATGGTAACACAACTATGATTGTATAATTTTATAAGTAAATTAGGTTTTTTTTATTTACTATGATACAATTCCAATACTAAAAAAGTGATTTTTTAAAATTACTTCAAATTTTTTCAAATTACTTTTTTGTTTGTTTTCAAAAAAAAAAGTGGTATATTCTAAATATTTATTGTCACTAATAAGTTAATATTAAGCATTTTTAAAATAAATTAATAAAAAAAATCACAATCAAACAATCACAAAGTTGTAAAAAACAAACTAGCAACCAAACCAAAGAATTGTTTAGCCATGTTATCATACAATAACGAAACCATTACTAGATGCTGACGCAGAATAGGAGAGGATAAAAAATGCCTTACCCTTGAAGCACAGACAGTGTAATGTGCATGGAGCAGTCTATGAGACCATGGCATCATCAACAGTGAATGTATTAAAGCAGTGACTCCCAACCATTTTAGCTCTATGACTCCCAAAAAGTAAAAAAAAATTATATAATGAATATTTCACAACCTCCCAACCCACAACCTAATAAAACCTAGTTAAAATCATTAGCTTCATTGAAAGCAAATATAAAAAGTATATGAACATGCATTATGAACTGTACAGACATGAGCAATTTACAGGTTCCAACTTGATGTGTACATGCTCTTACATGGTCTGCTGCATAATATTCTCTGTGAGTCATGTTCAAAATGCATATGATACATTTGTATGTGTCGTGCTCTCAGCAATATAACACAAGTGTAAGGGTTTGCAGAAAATCAATTAGTTTAGTTTTGAATGCAAAGCTTGCATCTGGTGCCTTTAACTTTTTAAAATCATAGTTTCATTGAAAGTTATAATAATTGACGTTTCAGTTTTTTTGTATGCCGTCAAACAGTGTAACTGTTTTTTTATTTTTTAGTTTGATTCTTATGCAAAAAATATAAACTTGTGAAAAAACAAAGTGAGCCATCTAAATCCAGTGAATCAAATGGTAGAAAGAAGATTGTACAATGTCAGTTATTTAAATTATGGTTTTACCTTATTGGATAGAAAGCCACAGTCCATTGATTGCTTTCAAGTCCTCTTCAATGAAAGTTGATACCATCAAAATTAATTTGACACTTGGAACTAAACATCCAGATCATAAAAGCAAACCCTTAGAATTTTTCAAAAGAGAATTACATACTTTGAGAAGTCAACAAACTTCTATTTGTAAATCAAGCCATACTGAAAAAGTACAGTTGAGGGATCTTATAGAATTAAGAGTAGCTGAGCTGTCCAAACACTGTACAATTGTAGAAAACCTCATATTGCCTGCTGTAATTGAAATGGTCAGTGTTTTAATAGGCATGGAAGAAGGAACAAAATTCTGATTTTTAATGACACAGTGCCAAGGCAAATGAATGACATGACTGCCAATGTTTGTGATCAGATAATTTAGCTAGTGAGTTCAAGTGAATTTTTTAGTATTCAATTTGATGGATCCAACAGATGTGGCAAACATTTCTCAGTTCTTATGTTTTGTGAAATGTAAATGTGACAGGAACAGGACAGAAAGAAAGTAGGTTGTTTTACAAATCAATCCCTGATCATGCAAAAGAACAATGTCTTTTTGATTTTTTTTATGAAGCTACTAAAAATTATAACATAGAATGAACAAAATGTATTGTAGTATATAGTGATGGTGAAAAGGTGATAACAGGAAAGAATAGTGGATTTCAGAAAAAAATTAAAAGATTGTCTTATATCAAGGGAAGAATAGACACACTGCTTTCCTCACAGCCATGCTCTTGTCACAAAAAATATGCTGGAAAATCTCAAGCAGATTCTTTGTAAAGCTGTAAAAATGGTTAATTTTATTAAAAGTCGATCATTATAAAATAGATCATTTGTTAAACTATCTGATGAAATGTGTGAAAAGAAAACATCTCTTCTTTTCTGTACAGAAGTCAGATGGTTATTGTGGGGAAAGTGTTAGTTAACCCAGTTATTGGAATTGTGAGACGAATTAATAATATTTTTCCAGGGTAAACATACACTATTCTCAATGTTTTTTAAAGAATAATGAGTATACTCATATGTTGTTGGCATACGTAGCTGATATATTTTCACTTTTAAATAACTTGAATGTGAATTTACAAGGACGTGATAAAAATATTTTATAAATGATAGACAATGTTCATATCTGTACTATCTGATACAACTTGATATCTGTATTATCAACCTTCAAAGTAAAAATTTTGTTGTTTCCATTCATTTATAGTTACATTGAAAAATATTGAAAAAATGAAGAAGACACTGTTATTGACCACAGTTCAGATAATATAAAGATGCATTTGAGCTAAAAATTCAGTTGGCAGAGTGTTTCCAGGAAGAGAGAGTGGAAGATAAAAGTGATTTTTTGAAGAAATAGATACAGATTCCATTTAGTGAAAATGTTGTTACTGCACATTACCACATGAGATTCATGACCAGCTCATTGAAATGTCTGTTGAGAAAATGTTACACTATAATTCACATATGAAAATTTAGATCTGTTTTGGCTTGTTTATCGAAATGAATGTGGAAACTTAGTCATAGAATTGAAAATAATATTATTCCCTTTCACCATGTCTTACCTCTATGAAAAAGGTTTTTTCTTGTAAGGTTGTATAAAAACTAAATATAGAAATCGTCTTTTATCACTTGAAAACAATTTGCTTATGTGTGTTTCTAACTTAGTTACACATATGGAGAAACTTTTAAATAAAAATAAACACAACCATCTCATCAATTTATTTTCTTTACATGTGTACTTGTGTAAGTAAAATGTTTTTAATAAATTATAGTTTTTCTCATAAAATGATCTTCTTATTGTTTACATGTAAAGCTGAGGGCTAATTTTGTGATCCCTTCTCATTCTTATCACCGTGACCTTCAGGTTGAAAAACTCTGTGTTAAAAAATACTTTCAGTATTATCACATCAGTAATATATATAATTTGTATTAATAAGTAAAAATAATGCAAATTGTTTATATTGAAGTGTTTCTATTTAATTATAAAGTCAGAATACAATAATATTGTACCTATACTATGTAAAATTATGCATGTATAACAAATTATTATATACAAGCAAAATGTATAGATAATTATTGATTAATTCTATTTTATTTCTTTCTTTACAGCTACATTTAAACTAAAGAAATTAGATCTTCAGTCAGATGGGTATGATCCCTCAAAAATTTCTGATCCATTATATTTTATGGACGCTCATAAAGGTCAATATGTTCCACTGACAAAAGAACTTTACCAAGAAATCATTGTAGGTAAAAGACGGTTATAGTTGTAGATAGATATTAAATTATTATTACTTTTAAAAACATAGAACAGTTTTAAAAATAAATTTATGTAATGTTAATAAAGATTGATTATATGTGGATAAAGGGTTACAAAATTAAATAACTTTATAAAATCTATGCTTTCTTAGGAATGGTGTATAATATGTAAATGTTTGTATGTTATTTGGTGAGACTTAAATTTAAATTATTATTGTTTGAATGAATTATATTTAAAGAAATTCTTGCCATTAAAAAAATAATAATAATGAAAACACTTGAAAATTACATGATATTATTTTATTTATCATTGTAGTTTAATAATAAATTAAAGGAGCTTTTCTAAATTTTATTTTTAACTGGATGAAGACGAACACACTATTTTGTTAAATAAAGACCTTGTTCTGTTATTCTGACTTTTTGTAATAAAATAATAAATTTTAAATAGTTAAAGATCTTGAAAATTTTATCTGTTGAATAGTATATATATTGACATATTTTGTAATTGTTTTATGATTATATATTAAATTATTCCATTGAATAAGCAGTAATAATCATAAATTGAATTTGATTAAAACTTGAATCAGGGATTTATCAAAATGGTGCTGAAAAAGAGTCATTTGATAAAAAATAAGATTTTTCATTTTGAATGTTAATATCTTTATAGTATGTTGCATCTTGATTGAACTGTACAAAAACAATTTTCCTTTGTGTAGTTTTACATTTTCTTTCATGTATAGTTTCCTGCATCCTTATTTACTTTTGCTATATTACTCAAAAAAGAGATCTAAAATGTATATAGATTTTACTGTTTGTTTATAATCTATTATCATAAATTCTTATTTTAATATGTCTCTTAGAATGCTTAAATCCTGTTGTATCTTTTTTTTTAATTTTGTGTTTATTTTATACAATTTATAATTCACTATAGAAGTCTGTTAACTGAATTTAATAGAATTATAATTCAAAATTACAGAAAATACAAGTTACTAGAAATGCAATTGTGTATAAATTTATATTTTTTTGTTAATCTAGGATGAAGTATATGTAAATAAAAATAGATGATTTTATAAATTTAGTCATTATTATATTTTGGATGAAAATTAAACCTGCTTGATATCCATAATGAATTTATTTTCATCCAGATCAAACAATTTGAAACTTGTTAAATCTACTGTATGGTTGAGCAAAAAGAATTTGTTTTATTGAGAAATTTTACCACAAATTAACATGTTCATTACCACTGCCCTGAAATAAAGCAACAATGATTATCATAATGCTTTCATGATTTAGCAGTAATTCTGGTACCACACTCTGATTTATGACTATGCTACATGTAGTGATATATTTTTAGACCAGGGATGCAGCCTGCAGGCCACATGCAGCTTGGCTCACTTTTTTTGTGCAGCCCATCAAAGCTTTACTTTTTGACTTTTTAAATATATATTTCTTTGTGTTAAATTAGAAAAGAGGCCATTAAATTACAAAAAAAAAAAAAAAAATAGATATATTTTAAAGCAAATAAATTTTCTATCAAGACAACTGGTTATAAAATGCTGGTATTTATTCAGTTGTTAAAATTTTATTTAATGAACCGTAATAATCTGCTTAATACTGTTTACTCAAGCTTGACAGAGTTTGTTTCATAGTCTTACCAAAGTCAGAGTAAGTTGTTTGCTTATTTTTACCAGAAGAGCAGGTGTGTTACATAAAGTGTGCATGCATCGTTTTATACCTCCATAACAGCAGCGAAAGTTTGTTTCGATCATATAGACTGATTGTTTCACAATAATTTTTCAATTTGTAAAGAATATTATTTTTAAAACAGTACCTAAAATTCGAGAAAAAATTTGAAGTGTAAATTTTAAATTAATCTATAAAATTTATACTTTTTTATAGAATTATTATATATTTTGAAAGAAATTTAAAAAATAAAAATACATAAAACACAAAACATTAATTCAGATTTTTATGATAGTCATTGAAACACCCCAAGCACAGTCCAGGGTTATTTTCACATTCACCACAGTAACTTATTACTCGTCTTGCTTTTTTATCAGCCACTTTGCTGCCCATAGTTTTACGTAATTTTGAATTAATAACCAGTGCATGGTCATTTTCCACTTTTTTCTTCCGGTGCCTTCGGGTCTGACAAATGTATGAATACATCTTGGAGGAGTAGGTATGACATTACATTGTTCTCTTGTAAGAAGGTTTGCCAGTATTAATCATTGAAGGAGTGTTTTTAGAGATCAACCAAGCATTGACAACAGCAGTTCTACATAATAGTTCGAACATTACTTTTTGATACCACTTATTTGATTTCCTTAAAACTGAATATTACGCCGACATTTGAGTTATTTCTATTCATTTTACCAGTTGGTTTTAGTGTTGTGTTGTATTTGGGATCAGTTGTCAGCATCATAACCTGATGTTTATCCATTCACTTTATAAGTTTTATTTTATCTTGCTGAAGACCAAATATTTACCTCCTTTTCAATTTTTTGTTTTAAAATCATCCGGAATGCCCGTCTGATTAATTCTCAACGTACCACAATAAATTATTTTTTTAGCCTAAAGGTCATTAATTAAATCTAAGCTAGAATAAAAATTGTCAGCGTACAAATGCCTACCCTCTTTATTTTGAAAATAATTAACCAGATCTTTTACTACTAATGAGGTATGCTCCTTGACAGCATTTTTATCACCTCGTTCGCTGTAAACCCTGGCATTATATGTTTACCCATCAACTGAGCATAATTTGTAAACTTCAATGCCTTGTTTGTGTACTTTATTACTTTCATACTGCATCATAGTCTCATCAACAACTAAGTCCCTTGTAGCAGTGAAATATTTCTGAAAATTTTTTTACAATAAATAAAATACTTTCTTGATTTTATATAATCAGTTTTTCAACTGTGCTGCATTATTTGAAAAATGAATAAATATGAGTAATAGTAAAAATCTATCCCTGGGCATGATGTTCACTATAAATTCATTTCTAAACATTTTATCTTTATTCCAATATAAATCTACCGAAGGGAGAGGAACTAATCCCATTATAAAAAAACAAACACCTTTTTAATACAGCCTTATTAGTATCTGTCCAATTTTTTATGTGTAACTTAGGACTACATTTCTCAGCTAGTTTTTCTGCAGTGTTTGTTTTCTCAACTATTAATTGAAAAATATCGCTGTTTATGAGCAAACTATAAACTTGGAGTGGATTATCAACTTCCATGGATTCCATGTTGTATTTCCACCTAAAGGAAAATCAAGAAAGTCAGGACCTGATACAACTATCTGCTGTCAATTATTTTGTGATCAGTACCTGTCTCTGAACTTACTAATGGCAAAATATCCGTGTTTGGCTCATGCTGATCTGACTCTGTTGATTGATGTGAACCACTCGTTGACGGTTTTGATTCCAAAACATTATTATCATTTTGACAAGTTTCATCTCTTTCCTTGTAGTCACTTGTATCACCACTATCACTGCTTTTCACTTTCAGATTCATAATTCTGTTCATAATCACTATCATCACTACTAAACGGTTCACTTTCAATTTCAGAGTCAGGTTGCATCAAAGCTAATGCAAGTAACTTCTTTCCTCGTGAAGACATAATCTTATTTTATCTAAAAAACAAAACAATACTAACTAACTAGATCAATTATACACGAACTGAGGAGCAGCATTGCAACACCAAAATTATTGATTGAACATTATTGATCTGACAAGAATCAACATGTTTGTATTCAGTAATCCTATATGATGCAAGACATAGATCCATAAAATATAGTCTTCTAACGTGCATGAATGATCATGTCTGTGTGTTTTCGTTATCGACTCTGAGAGCAAGAGTCGCTATAAACATATTACTTCATAACTTAAAATCGGGTCTTGGCGCTACGCACAAGAATATGTTATGTAAAGAAATGACTATTGACCCCAGGCTCAAGAACACAATAAACAATAAAATTAAGAAAAGATTAACACTCAAAATTTGGAACAAACATTGGTTGTCAAACAACGCGTCACATTTTCCATACTTGAGAAAAGAAAACTTCCTCAGAAACATGAAAATATGGCCAGCAAATACAAAAATTAATAACTGAATTTGAATTGCAATTTAAAATATTTAGATTGGAAGCACCCGTTCTTAGTTTTAATATTTTTTTCCTCACCATTTAATACAGATGTGTAAACAGTTCTGGACAAGTTAAAAATGGAATTAATAGATTTACAAAACAACATTGATTTTGGAAATATATTTTGAAATGTGGATATCCAAAAGTTTTATCAAAATTATATGATTTTCCAAAAATGTTCAAGATTAGTCACACCTGTAATACAAATCATTCCTCTTTTTGGAAGTGCTTATCTTTGTAAGCAATTATTTTTCGCAGTGAATATTATTAAAAGTGACAACTGATCCAAGGCCAAATGACATAAGATTGGAAAGGTACATGCAAATTGCTGTGTCATCTACATCTGCAAATATAGACCAATTAGCAAAGAAGAAATGCCAAACTTCTCATTAAAATTTGTTTTATGTTTTTTTATTATAATGATTATCTTTTGCCGTTTTATTTGTGTTTTTTTTTTTAAAGGGTTATTATATAGTTCGTTTTGTTAATAAAGAGATAATTTGTATTTATCATCTAGTGTTCAAATTTTTATACGTTTCTTATATGTGACCCGAACAAAATTTTTAAATTTGTAGTTGGCCCAATGTAAAATTAACGTTTGCTCATTCCTGTTCTAGACTATAATGCAGACCTTATTTATTATGATTGGTTGAAGTGGGTTCTATTTTAATTCTCAGATTAGTTAGAAATTGTACACACTCAAATGACTTGACTAACATACTATAATAAACTAGTATAATTTATCAATAAATGCGTAATACATAAACTAAGATGGGCTGAATGACATAAATAACTCATGTTGTAAATGTCAAAACTAATGGTAATATTGTTTTTTGACTGAAATAGTTATTTCAATAACTTCAGTATGTAAAGTTCATTTCATTATACAATGTGATGATAAAGTCAAAACAGTCTGTGTTAAAATAAATTCAAGATGAATCAAATAAATATCTGCCAATAATAAACTATATATTAATATCCACGCTGGAATATTGCATCTCTTCCTTCCATCTAGAACGTTCCAGGTTCAAAACCTAAAAGAGGCATTAGTTTTATATGGATTTGAATACTAGATTGTGTATATCGATGTTCTTTGGTGGTTGGGTTTCATTAAGAACACATCTCATGAATGGTCACCTGAGACTGAGACTGTAAAACACTACACTTGATTTATATTCATATATATCATCCTCATTCATCCTCTGAAGTAATACCTTACGGTAGTTCCAGAGAGTAAACAGAAAAAAGAGAGCTTCAAATCCATGTCAGGATTGTCATTTTTCATACATTTAGGAATTTCTGTAAATATTACATGCATAACATTTCAAGCTTCTTTAGTTGAATTAATTTTTATTTTTAAAAAATCATATTGAAAATGGGAGATATTCAATTAAACAGTTCACTGAATATCCAATATCTATTATTTGTATGTTAAAAAAGAAGATGAAAAAAAGAGAAAGAGTTAAGCCAGTTTTTAATTTTCTAGGAAGAGAAATTTTGTTTTCACATCTGCTTTAAGCTTACAACATAACTTATGTTTCAAAATTTGAATTTTCTCACTTCAAATTTAGAAATGCCAATCGTTTTGTCACCAATATGTTAAAACAATAAAGGAGAGAGAAAAAAAGTGTAATCTCTTGCTGAAAAAGAATACAATAAAAGCATACGGTACAGATGAAGTAATCAAATCCACTCTAAAGAGCGTTAGTAACATGGTAAATGACTCTCAGAAATATTATAAGTATTAAAGATTCTAAGTATAACAATCTGTTCTACAAATAAGTTTGTGAGTGATTTAAATAAAAAAGAAGCAAGTAATAAAATAAGGAGGACAATAGAATTAAATTTTATAAAATAACAAATTGTACAAGTAGAAAAGTTATAGAAATTTTTTTCCAGATAAAAGTTACAGTAAAAAAACTGAAGGTATTGGTATTGAACTGAAGATCCAGTGAATGATTACTGTTCTATAGGATTAACTTTTATTGGACCCTCTCTAAATACAAATTATCAACCACATTATTCTGGTCTAAAGAAATAGTAAAATCTGATGTTATTACCATGGTTACAGTTCAAGGGATTAAAAGGTTTAAAGGCTTAAATAATATTACAGAAATTGTTTTTTTAATACGATATTCATTAGAATTAAACTTGGTTAAATTAAAGTTAATGAAAGTTTAATTTTAAGATAGTCTCTTTCTTGAAAATGTATCTGATGTAATATATATTTTTATTAAATATAATGTATTAAATTATAAGATAATTAAAATAACTATGTATTAATTAATCTTTTTGTGTTGGATATAAAAAGTCCATAATTATAAATACTTATTATTAGAATACTTATTATTTCAACTACCAGATATTTTATTTTTAAAGACGTCTTCTTACTACACTAATAATTTTATACATTTTACAAATCTATACAATTTGTACAATCTTTTAACATAATTTAATTTATACAATCTTTTTATACAAATTGAATGTATGTAATTTATACAATCTTTTTAACATCCAGCTAAAGATGCACTGAAATAATGTAAGTGCTCTTGGAGGGAAATCATAAATGATTTTTAAACTGATTGATGATTGTAAACTGAAATTACTGTGAATTATTAATCATTACTGTGAATTTATTCAACAAATAGATAAGTATTCGTTTCTGTTTAAATGAAGCTAGATGTACATTGTAAGTAATTTGTGAGTAAAATTAATGTTGTGTAAATTTTGAAGTTTATTCATAAAAATTTTCATTTTTTAAATTTGTCCAATGTTTCTTTTAAATTTAAACCTGTGAACATTTTTTTAATGTAATTTAAAAGTTATTATCATGATTAAGATCATTTGTGTTAACTGTTCATGTATAATAACTATAATTTTTTAATACGCTTGAGTATTTTTAATATATACAGATTTTTTTTTTCTTCTTTGGATGAAATCAACAAAAAATAAAGTAGGTAAGGCAGTATTAAAAAAATTTTTAAATTTACGTATTATGCCGCATTATGTCAAATGTTAAGCTGTTACAGATATTAAAGTCAATAAAAATATTACATTTTAATTTAGTATTTTTATGTAAGTTAAATTTGTGTTTTTCCATCAATTAAACTGTTTTATTTGCGAAGCATTCAATTCATTGCATCATGGGAGTTAATAAACTAATTCTTACAGAACAGTAACATTGAAAATTATTTGAAAGGATTTTAGTGAATGTCGCTGAGATTTATTAGTGGTTAATAATCAAAACTGTAACTGTCACTAATATTATGAAACTGGTGGCAAATAATGATTTTTTTAGACTACAGATACTTAAATTATTGAAACAGTGGAAGAAATGGTTATAAGGATAAATTATTAAGATAGCAGAATAAGAGAGAAATAATTACAGTATATGGTCAGTACCGTTAAAGAATTTACTGTGGTGCAAAAAAAGATTTCAAATATACCCACTAAATTGTATAATGAGAGAGCAATTAATCCACTGATACTTCAGCAGTAACAGCTTATCTGCTTATAAAATTTATAAGAATCATGTATTTTTGTATTTATGTTGCAGCCTTGCTCAGATTGAATACTTTATATCTACCTTGTTATTTTTTTTACTTATTTCATTATGTACTACAAAATTATTTATATATTACATAAAAGTATATATATATATGGACTACTTTTATTAAATTAATAAAAAAACTACTACTAAACTACTAATTTTATTAAATTAATATACACATATTTATGTGTGTATGTAAATATTCTTAAGTAGTATCGGTGTAGTATCTTGTATTTGTACGATTGTGCTCAAATATTAAATATGTGATAATCATACATAAGGGTGCATTTATAAAAAAAAAAAAAAACTGTTTTCTGATGAATATTTTTTTAAAAATTTTTTGTTGTTTTATGTAAAAGCAGATGAACACGTTAGGATTTATAAATTTACAAAATATATTTCATTTATCTTTAATTGTTTTGTTACTTATAAAAACTAACAGTATTATGACAATAATAATAATAATAATGTTGTATACTTATTAAATTACAGAATTTTAAAATTTTATTAATTATTTGTTAAAACTAACTGTATTATCCTTATATATTTTTATTTTGTTTAAAACTGTGTATTTTTACACAGAGTGTATCAGTAATACAGTTATTTATTGCTCATTGTTAAATCACAGTGTTGTTACACTTATAAAAATAAATTTTATAGTATTTTTATGTGTAAGTTGTTTTTCATTTTTATTGAGTTTAGAATATATTTCCTTTGTGTTTTTCTTTTACTCAAAGTTTATTAGTATTAGTCAAAACCAGGCAGCTTTATGAAATATTGCTAAATAAGATTAGCGATTGCAATTATCCAAACTGACTGGGATCAAGAGTGGTTTATGTATGTGAAAATAAATATTCCTTCATTAAACAAGACATTTATGAATAGAATTTAACTTTTTTTTTTAACCATGACTGAATATAAGTATTTTGAATCTGAATTAATCAAAGTAGTACTAATATGATACTACAGCTGAAACCTGATATTGCCAATATTAGCATCATTAAGCAAGATTAAAAAATCAGTCAAAAATGCATAGATGTAAGCAAAAAAATTACACTATTAAAAAAGTAATAGTAGTAGTATTTTAAAACAGTGTTTTTTTTGGGTACATTAAATATTATTTATGGAGATAGAATTATAATAAAAAGAGTGGTATAAATCACAACAATCATAACAAATGATGAGTGGTATAAATGTAAAATTAAAAAAAAAGAATCTATAAATAGAGTTTAACAATTTAAATACACTATATCAGACACAATGACAAATACAAAATAAGTAATTGTTTGCTGTGCATTTTCAAATAATTTTGTTTTAGAACCAGAATATTATCATTTTTAAACTGGACTTCTAAATGTTTTGTATTATCACATTTAGATTGTTTTCTACCTGAACACCGTATTTTCATAAGCAAGAAGAAGTGCTTCAATAGGTCCAGATGTAGTAATACATACATTTTTGATATCACATTCATTCACATCAAATTCAAGAGATAAAGTGTTCTTGATGGTGTTCACCATCCTCAATTTTTTAATTTCCCATTTGTTCTTCATTTTTTCTCACAAAATCTGTGTTCCCATGTTATTGTTTTCTTCCTTTTTGGTATTCTTTTATACCTGTTTTTTTACAGTTCTTAAGGTTTATAAAAAGATTTATATTTTATTTTAAACGTATGTTTTTTTGTAGTTTGCCTGTAGTATAATATTTTGTTGCTCATTTTGTTTGCCTATTTCCTTAGCATTTTCTGTAACAGGCATTTAAATTTTTTAATTTAAAGATTCATGTCAATAAGATAACATGATAGAAATAATGAATTTGTTAGTAATATCAATGTTGTGAATTTGTTTCATCCTACATCAGTGATCTGATTAAACGTTCAACATTTTCTCAGCCAGATAAAAGAGATGAATATTAAGTCAATGTAAGAAATAGTTTATTGTCGGTCATTCATAGACATGTCACAAAATAAATATACCCAAAATCCCTAAATATTTTACTCAATTTAGTTTTGAATAAATAATTGCTATTTAGAGTTAGAATTCAGGAGTGAAAAAGAATCTGTTACCGACCATAAATCTAAATTTAATACATATTGCTAGTCTTGTCTGTACTTTACACTAATGAAAGCATGATTACTCATGCTGGCATTTATGGCAAACCAATTTTTTGGCTAATTACTTGCAAATACACATTGAAACAATTGAGGTGCAATAAAAATGATGATTACTATCCATTTGACATTGATTTTTCAGAATCATCAGCCAATTCATTTCAACAGAGATAAAATTTCTAAAACATAAACATTTAAGTATTTTGCATTATTTTTTTTTAAGTAAACATAAGTTACCTAGTCTGTGAGTATACATTATTAATAATATCTTGGCTCTAAAAAAAAAATGTTTTTTTAATAAGTTAGCTTTTTTAATGACTGAATTTTTTGAGGATTTTCAAAGAATTTGGGAATCGCTGTGGCACCTGATCATGTTTTTATACATATGTATGAAGATTTTTTTTGTCTGCTCTACTGAATACAAATTTTTAATCAATTTTTATAAAACTTGGTGGGGTGATGTAAACCAACTGGGAATGAGCCATATTGATTTTCAAGTGAATCAGTACATGAACCATACTTAGAGACTAAAAACAAGGTTTATGTGTACATTTCAGCTTTATTTTATTTTTATTTATTTTTTTTTATTGTTTTACTGGGCGCAGTTCTTTTTTACATTTCCTTTTATTTTCTTAACAATAAATTATTTTACGAGATAAAAGATAAATTGACTTGTGCTTATTACTCTTCTATACAAAGCCTACATAGCACTGTTGAAGTATACAAAATGTTTTTATTTAATATTGCCATATTTAAATATTTAGCAACATTTAAATAAATTATAATATAACTATATTAGATGTTTAATTATATACCACTACAAATATTTTTAGATTAAGTTTTGATATCCTAACCAAGAAACTTTAACACTTAAACTAATACAGTAAATATTATTTTTGTTATCACACGTCCAAAAAATTTATTAAAAAATAATATTATTTAGTTATCAAGAAATTGCTATTGTGCTTGTTCAGATTTTATAAGGAGGTGTTGGTGGGGGACCTAACTTTTCTTTATGTTTTGGAATGATTATGCAATATCTTTATACATATGTATGTATAGTTTTATATACGAATGTATAAGATCTTGCTCTTATATCAGCTTTTATTATACTCTTAAGAGCAAACGTGAAATATTCTGTTGTGTTCAAATCATGGGATTTGACATTTCGTGTGGGGGTTTCAAAATACTTGGTTTTGTGCCTCTAACAGAATTCTGAAAATTTTATTGTCAGGTCACGAAGTAAGTGGAGGAAAAGCCGCCAAAACCTAAGAGGAACCCCTTGCCATCGCCGATGGGGAGAGATGGCATCAGGGCATTCCGGAGGTCCAGGCTGCCGGGATCGAAACCTTCGAGCCAGACAAGAAGCAAAGAATGCAAACCCAAAAGAACATATGGAGGTGACCCAATCGCGTGTTCCTAAAAGAAAGAGCGACGTAATAGATAGCAGCGATGGCGACTTATCTGACGGATCTGATATGGATCATCTTCTAGAAGAGGTGTAAACCCTGATGAAACCAATGAAGCAGAAGATAAATACGAAAACTGAAATTAAGGAGTGTGCCAGCCGCCTCTTAGATAGTGCTAGAGAGGTGGAAGTATCTGCTAAATCGCTCTACAAGATGTCGCACCCATTTCTCATATAGGACAAGGAGATCCAAGTTGAGATAAAGGATTTTATGGAGAGAACAAAGAAGCAAATTGAACAGATGCTGAGCTCCGGTGATGTTACCGATCTGGATGGAGTCCTGGGGTATGGATGGCCCAGAGAGCTTTTTAAGGAAATCGAGATGTGTAGAGACTTAACTGACTGGGCGCCTATTTGATGTGGGACCCAAGGTTTTGCTAATTCCATCTTCGATGGAATTAGCAATATGACCAGACAAGGTCTCTGGTTTTTTACTGAAAGGCCTGGCAAGACAGTACCAGTAAATGATTCTAGACGCAATCAATAGGGCATTCGCAGATAACAGTTTTCCAACATCATGGAAAAGGGGAAGGATGATTTTTATTCCAAAAGCTGGGCTGGAAGGGCCTACTCCTTCAGACCCATATGTCTTCTGCCTACTTTAGGCAAAGTATATGAGAAGCTCATAGCTAAGCTTTGGCTAGAACTGATGGAAAATGGTGGATTCGCCCTAACCCAATATGGATTTGTTAAGAAAAAAGTGGATGCGTTACGAAAAGTAAATAGATGGATAGAAAAGACTACAGCGAGCAATTGGAGAACCAAAAGGATTCCTCTGATGACCATTCTGGATGTCTGCAACACGTTTAATTGCATCCCCTGGATCAAGGTGTTAGAGGCGCTGCAAAAGAGAAACATGATTGTGTACCTGAAAGCGGCTATAATAGAGTTCCTTTAAAGCAGGGAACTAATAACAGACACTGAACAAGGTGATTATGGTTTCTACATGAAAGGCGGTGGGCCGCAGTTGTCCACATTGAGTCTACTGCTATCGTTTTCGATGAACTTCTCAGGTTAAAGTTTGATAAAGATGTGATTTAATCGGTCCTGATCTCCGGGCGCACTAAAGAGGAATTCATTAGAAAGGCGAATTTGATGAGAAGAATTAGTTGTTGGCTGAGGGGGCAAGGTCTTGATCTAGTGCCTGAGAAAACCAAACTAATTTGCGATCATAGGAAGAAGGCGAATTCGCCCTATAAATATCCTGGTTAACAATTTCATCCTTAGAGCTGAAACTCAGATAAAATATCTAGGGATGTGATACCTCAATTCTCAAGCGAGCAATTTCACTAGACATTCAGAGGAAACTACGCACAAATCTGAGAAAGCGATGAATACGCTTGATGGGAAGCAGGTGGGGATAAAATGTCGCGAAGAGAAGATTTTTGATGTCGGCCGCGACTTCCATTCTGTATTATTTGATCCATGCAGCATGGATACGCGCATTAGAATGTAAAAAGAATACAATAAGAATGGATTCCTTGCTACGAAGGGTTGCGATTATAAATCGCATACGAAGGGTTAAGATTATAAATGCATATAAGACAGTGTCCATAATGGTGGTTGGAGTGTTAACGGGAATCCCCAGCCCGCTTACAGGCTCAATAACGCCTAAGGAGATATGAAGACATGAAAAGACGAGAAGCACGTTACATATTCCTGCACGAATGGCAGCACTTATGGAAAACTACCAGCACAGGAAGATGGAGGATATGAAATCAACGCGAATTTGAGCTGGGTGACGCCAGATAACATCGTGGCCCATATGCATCATTAGGGTACATACGCTCACTCATGGATATGTCATGACTCAGAACAATACACCTGTTTGTTTTCGCTGAGATTGCCAACTAACTGTAGTCCACATCCTTGCGATTGTGTCTGTTATGCGGCATTGCGTGGGAAGTTAAACTAGTAGTTAACATCCGAAATATCTTAGGAAACAATGAGGTGATATTATCGAATGTTTTACGATTTCTTAGGGCTGTCCGTTTATATTCAAATATTTGAGTTTTCTGTAGTATGTTTCTGCTGTTCATGCCACTTGGCTCATGATAGATTGTAAACGTATTTTTTTAAATTTAGATTAATAATGTAATTTCATTGTGGTTTTATTATGATTTTAGCATACGTCACACGCGTTTTCAATTTATGCTGTGTTTTTATGTTACTGGGTTTTTGTTTTTAATTTAATTATTAGTATTTATTTATTTACTACATAAACATCACGTCCAGGAGCTGATAACGACACTTCGTTGTGCGCTCAAGAAAAAAAAGTATTCTAAATAAATTATCAGAATCACTGTTTTTTTAGTTCCTTTTACGAAATAAAGGAAGTATTGTGAACTCGAAAAATTTCGGTTTTCAGACTTGGGAATATCAATTTTGACATGCCCTAAATCCATTTTGACTAGTTTCGGCGTGACGTCTGTATGTGCGTATTTTGCAAGGAGATAAGTCTGATTAGAACCGATGTATACCCTTGTAATATCCAAATATTTCATTAGTTAAAATTTTATTTGGCTCTTTATTTACTCTGGAACCAATGAAAATAACTGCCATTTACGATACATCGTCGAATAGCTCTCAATGAGGACTTAATCCAAAGTTTTTGGATTCTGGGCTTTTTTTAAGCATTTTTGGTTCAGTCAATTGTAATCAAAAAGGGAGGTGCACAACTAATGTTACAACAGACCTAAATTCAAAATTTCAACATTCTACGGCTAATCGTTCTTTAATTAAGGGAGATATATAAGTACGTACGTACAGACGTTACGCCAAAACTAGTCAAAGTGGATAT
Organism: Zanna intricata; assembly: GCA_010016005.3. Lineage (NCBI taxonomy): Eukaryota > Metazoa > Arthropoda > Insecta > Hemiptera > Fulgoridae > Zanna > Zanna intricata. The sequence goes on from JAAAKQ030147270.1 coordinate 23,150, forward strand.
TTCCGTTGAAATCTGAAAATCGACATCTTTCGATATTTACAATATACATATGTATATTACATAAATATACATATATATACATATATATATATATATATATGTATAGTAGTAGCTTGTACTCACACAAGGAATCACTTATCACTTATCACTTAAATATAAACTAAATGGATAGGTTTTATTTAAAATTGAGAATAACGAGCTATAAAATTAATTTAATAGTTACTGTAGTTGTTTTATATTTTATTAAATAATAATCATAATTCATAATCACTAACAAATAAGCTATTATTGAATATGTGTATGCACGTTCTAATTGCAATAACAATGAAGAAATTTTTTCCTTTACATTGCTATTGCTTGGATAACAACCTTGGATTGTTCAACTTGATCATTCTCCCACCATACCTGAAGCTACTGTATTATATACATTTACAACAGTTGTAGAGGAGAATATATACTAATGACCAACCAGTTTAGAAGTAAACCATGCACTCTATTTTCAATATATTCTCTTGGAGTGGGAGAAAATGGTGGGGAGTTTGCTTGGATTAGTTGACTGGTCTGTCTGTTGTCATAGGTGTTAAAACATTCTTACAGCAGCTGTTAAAATTTAGGACAGCTCTGACTTTTATATAATGTCTACTCAAAAATATTGTTTTTTTTCTATTGTGTGCTATTCTACAGTATAACTGATTTCTATAAGTGATGATATAAATTTTATCTATAATAATCTCAGAACTATAAATTCTTCCATCTATGAAATACTTCAAAAGAAAAATAATTGTTTCTATACAGAGAGTATTTTGCCCACATAAAATTTAACGCAGTGGACAACAAGACTTTGTTGCGACTTATGTACAAGATAATTTGGTAAAACGATATTTTCTTAACATATCTAAATATAGAATACTCATTTTGTTTAGTAATCATTAAATTCAAGGAATTATATAAATAGATGACTTAGTTAAACATTATACAAAACAGAATACATCTTTTTAACAAATTTGTTTTGAAAAACACTTATTAGAAACAAGAGAACAATAATAAAACAATCTTCAAGAAAATAATTTGTCAGATAATTTTTATACTTATAATTTTGATTAATAAACAAGAATTTCTTTAAGTTTTAGAATACTGTCTCAATATTAATATTTCTTTTAATTTTTATTAAAGTATCTCAGTTTAATTTTTATAAATCAAAAGGACAGATCTACTCTCTGTACTGCTAAAATGTTTATTTCTAAATGAATGCCTTCTATACAAGAGTGCATGTAATATATTTATTAAATACTAGTAATTCTATTTATATTGATAATTATTGTTGATGAAGAGTAGTACTTATCTCTTGTAATATAAGTTTTTATTTTCTGTAAATACTATTTTCAATGTAATACAGTTAATAGAATTATAATTTAATATTCAAAAATTTGTTTTAAAACTTATAAACAATTTGACTTAAAAGCAAAAATTACAATATTTATTAATAAAACTGTTGAAATATTGATATACTTGAAAACCAATTATAGGTAATGTTGATGTTTATTTTTGTTTAGTGTATATAAAAATACTGGTTCTAGTATTTGACTATCTTGACTTATTAATGGTTCCATAAATTTAAATGCAAAAAGAATTTTAAAAAAACATAAAGTATGTAGCATGAATAATGAATAATTACATTACATATGTACTCATATTTTATTTAAAAAAAAAAAAAAATGTATAAAATACAGTATTTGAAGCTTATTATGTATTCAAAAACAAAACATATTATTTGTAATTTAACACAATTTGAGCCAATAATGGTATGGAAACAATTTTTATTCAGTTTATTTTTACTAACACTCATAATTGTAACAACTTTTTTATTTCTTGGTGATGATATTAGCTCAGATCCTCTTATAAAATTAATTGTTGTTCCACAAACAGAGAAAGGTTTTATTAAAAATGCTGATTACAATACTGAATATGAACCGAACAAATTAATCAATATTTTAGATTTTAAATATTTAATAAAGCCATCATGTAATCTTAATACTATTTCTAAGATATTGCTCGTAACATCATATGCTGGTAATGTTGAAAGTCGTAGTGCGCTTCGAAGAGCTTATCCTGAATCAGTTTTGAGAAAATTAGGTATTAAAAGGATATTTTTATTAGCATTATTAAAAGAAAATCAAAGTGAAGTAACCCAAAACGCATTACTGAATGAAAATCAACGTTACACAGATCTTTTACAAGGAAGTTTCTATGAAGCATATCGTAATTTAACATATAAACATATAATGGGATTAAAATGGGCAACAGAGCTAAAATTTAATTGCAATAATAATAATAATATAGAGTATATAATAAAAATGGATGATGATATAATTGTAGATTTATATAAACTTACTACTTTAATAGATAATTATGATAAGGATCACATCAATTATGACATGATGGGTTATGTATTAAAAAATGTAAGACCGATTCGTATTAAAGCTAACAAATGGTATGTTACAAAAAATGAATTTGATGAAAATATTTATCCAAAATTTTTATCTGGTTGGATGTATGTAACTAGACCTAATATTGCAAAAAAATTAGTTAAACTATCTTATAACATAAAGTATTTTTGGATAGACGATGTTTATATAACTGGTATACTAGGAAATATGATTAAAGCAAAATATAAAGATATCCATGATAATTTTACACTGTATCCAGAATTTTTTGAATGCTGTATTAGAGATAATATATCTTGCTACATTATTGCTGGACCAAATGGAGGTGATAATGACTTGCAAATTAAGTATGAAAAACATATTAAAAAATGTATAGAAAATAATTGTCCCAAATTATCATTTTCTAAGCATGAATGTGTCACACAACGTAAAACACCATCTATTGGTAAAGGTTTTGCCGAATTAAAAATAATTCAACTCTGATGTAATTTAATGAATTACACAGTAATAGTAGCAGTAAAAGTAGAAATAGTTAATCAGAATAATTTGGTCTTCTCATCATTTTAAGCATTTTCTGGTTTTCTTTTTACATTTATTTTATTTTCTGTGTTAAGCAATAAATTTCATAAACCATGAAATGTTTTTAGAAGGGTGGCTACAATAATAAAATAATTCCTTGTGATTTTTGTCTCATTTGTAAAAAATTGAAACTGTTAAAATTTTAAGATTTTTTTGTTTGTTTACATTATCATTCTAAAAGTTTTCATGAATTAAATCATCAACAATCCAATATAAGCTGTTGTACAAAATAGCTGTAATGGGGTATTCTAAGCAATGATTTATTGAATCATTAGCTAGGTTCTTTCCCTTCATAACAATGTATAACTTGATTAGTAAGAGACCTATTTGGTATACCTATGTAGTTTATATCTATCTGCAAATAGCAGATACAAAGGTAATAAGTAATGTAATAAATTAATCAACTGATCTTAAAAACAAAAATTATTACACTTCAAAACAATCTTAGTGATGGAGTAGTGACATTTCTGAATTCAATTTAAAAGATTAAAGGTTAAAATCCTGGTTAAACTTGGCGTAGTTTAAACAAAAAAAAAAAAATGTACAGTACCCTCATAAGTTTGTGTAACTGAACAACAACCTGTTATTTTAAGAATAAATAAATAATTTAATCATTAGGAATTTTGATAAAAGCATGAATTAAAGACATGTTAAAATTGCATTAATTACCAAAACAATTTAAAGATACAACAACAAACCTTATTGTTTATTTAGTATGTACTCACTCATTCTGTTCTGAAATTAACGAATTAACGTTTAAACAAAACTTTTTTAATAAAATAAAAATTAAAAAAAAAAAAAGAAAAAACTGGAAATTGTCAATCTTAATTTGTAGTGGAAGGTTTAGAAAGTGCTAAAAATAATCTTGCTATGTTAGCAATATGAGTATATAACAAAAACGCTGTTTCTATGGACACTGGATGTTACTTACCAATAACTCTTGAGGAAATACTTCCACAATTTATTTATTTGGATCAGAATACATAAATATACTGCACGAGTTACAAGTTTAAACTAGATATAAAAATTAATAACTAATAACATTAAAATCATTAATAGTTAATTAATAAGTAATAAGTCCTTTAGATATAAACTTCTTATCTGCATAAAGATTTGGCTAAGAATAATTAGAAAATATATATATATATATATATAACATTGCAATTATAATAAGCAGTGTAAAACATTAATTGTATTAATAATAATAATAATAATATTGTAATAAACATTACAATATTACCTATTACATTTATAAAAAATAGATTTACCAACTTTCAGAAAGGTTATGTCTTTATTCATAGTTCTGTTAAATTCTTCAAAAATAAGAATTAATACTTGTTATAAAAATAAAAAGAAGAAACCACAAGCACCAATCATTTAGATTTAAAGGCGTTGGTGAACATCTGCCTCATAAATTGCTTTAAGTAATTTACTTTGTATAGCTATCAGAGGCTTAGTTATATTATCATATGCATTTCTAATTATATAATGTTTTGATATCTTTGCAAGTTTTGCAAAACATCAAAACAGATTACCATAACTGTTAAAATATCAGCCTTGTTTGTTGTGAACAAAGAGTATCACTTCCAAAATAAAACTCCATTCTTCAGTAATTTAGAATATTTATTTTACAGTGAAACAATTAATATTATTGGTTATGAAAAAAGGATGACAGTTCAGTCCATCCATGGCTAAATAATTTCACTGCTTCGTAAATGACATGAAAATGTGTCTAGAAGAAGCTCCCAGGATACGAAACATTTCTTGATTGTTGACAAAAAAAAATTTTGCAGTCAAACGTGGCAATCTTTGTAACCAGTCCAAAAGTGCCCTACCTTGTTCAGTATAACAATCAGGCTTTAATCATTTAACAACAGTCTTACAGTGCATGCTATATTGAACAACCACATTGTAAATAACGGCAGAATTCATCTCTGGAATGGTAGGAACAAGATCATTATTTTCAAGTTAACTTAGTTTACATATGGAATTTTATTGTGTTTTACTTTGTTTAAACAAATCTAAATATATATTTTCCACATGGTATTATCAGACATGTTATCAGAGACAAAATATTATCAGCAGTGGCTCAAACTGTAATCTTTTTGACTTAGGTTTTTTTGCTCATTTATATTAAGATTTACGGTATTATAATAATTGTGTCAAAAAGCGCCAAGAGTTATGGTTATAAACAGGAGTATCTAAAACCCAACATATAGCCAACATTCAGTATCATTTTCAAGAAGCTGATAACTCAAGATGAAAGCTTTGTTGATATATCGGGTTTGTCTTCAGGAAAGCCATAAACAGTGTGATTCTTGAAGTTGTCTTTACAATCCTCAGCATAGTAGATTCAATATAACAGTGTCAATGAACACTTTTATTTCACTTTGAGACCATATAAAGAAGCACTCATAGTTTGTTCTTTTTCTATTTCTAAAGTCACTACAGTTTTTACTTCACTATCTGTTTTAGATAGTAAATACAACAGCAAACTTTCGAACTTTGCTGTACAGCAATTGTAAAACTCATACTGTTTCTAAAATATTCTCAAATGCTATAGTCCAAACAAAACACTTAAGTAGGCCATGCATTGTGGAAAAAAATTCATGAAAACTAAAGAAATTATAGAAATTGTTGATTTTTATTTAATTTTTTGTAAATTTGAAATGATTATTAAACAATCTGCTAAATGGCTATAACTAGGCTTGCTATAACGATTTTACCCCAAACCCGGCATTAAAGGAAGAGAGGGAAACGAAGGTAGAAAAGCGATTTTTGAGATTATGTTTATTCGTTTATTGTTAGTTACTAATTTGCATTTTATTGCATTATACTGTATATACATATTTTTTAACATTTAAATATATTGATTATCTTGAGTAAAAAGTTTGATTATCTTTTCTCTACTTGTGATTTCTTCTTTGAACTCCGGTCTTTCCCTTTAGTATGTTGTTTCCATTCGTACTTTTCTGATAAAACTTTCATGAGAAATTGCTTATCATTTTTTATGTTTTCATAAAAAGAGTTAATTTCTATATTTTACAATTCTTTGACAAGGGGAACTCTGAGACTACGTTCAAGTGTCCTCACATGTTTCATCAGAGAAAACGCCCGTTCTACCCGGCTAAAGAGCCCGGTATACATTTAACAAATTCGACAACTTTGATTAAATTTTCTACTTTTATGTCAGTTTTTCGCGTAGTTCAAATATATGAACCCATTTCTCTTCTGTTTGCTTCTTGACCCATTCATCTCAATTTCCTGATTTTACACCCTTAATCATTTAATTAATTGTGTATTATGAGAAGGCTCTCCTTCAGTTTTTTGCATATAATCTTGTCACTGATGAGGATCCATTTAAACTATAAATCCTTAAAATTGTTATTTTGCCACATTATTAGGTATTTTAATGCAGTTTTGTAAAAATTTGAGACTTTTTGTCAAAATGAATTTTTCCACACATTCAGTACATCAAAACAGTATCATCAATTTTTTTAGTCACTTTTCAATTTCAGTAGTACCCGTTTCGGAAAAAAATGGTAAAAACTTGTTTGTTTATTTATTGGTTTCGTTATAATATGCACATAGATAAAATCAACTTCAGTGGCTCTGTTTTATAGGATTCAATTTTAAGTATAGCCTCTTGAAATACTGCAAAACTACTATGAACAAACCGCAAATACACTTCGCACAAAGAGTTAACCAAAAAATGTTGTATTATTACAGGGCATTTTGGTTGCTCATTGAAAAATAGACGCAACGCCTGGAAAATATCTAATATCCACCGAATGGCAGGTTCAAGGTTCAGAAATCCAGTTTATGAGTTTTTTTATTCTACATGGACAATTTCACAAAATTCTTTCAACTTATTGTTTCGAACCGTATATGTGTCGACATTAAGTTATTATTACATAAAATTAAGAACACAGCGAATAAAATCAACTTCCAATTAGAACTAAAAGGATATTGTTGAAATATATATTTTTAATGATAAACTAATATAATTAAAAGTAAAACTTCTGCCTTTAACTAAAAATTTATTCTTCTACTTTTTCTAAAAGCAAAGTCTTTTTTTGCACTATCAATGTCTATAGAATCTCACACTTCTTGCTCAACAGACAAGATAGCCAAACTGATTAGCGTTAAAGTATTTATAGTTAATCTTAAACAATTTTTGATCAACTTCAATTTTGGAAATCTTCTCTCAGAGCTAGCATTGCTTATGGCAAATATGAGGAATATTCAGAGCATTATTATAATATTGGGCTGAGTATCTTCCAGCTTGGATTTTACAATAAATTGTAATTATTACAATTAATTAACTTATTTAGTGTAACATATTTAACTTCCTTAAATTATCAACTGGATCACATTAATTAACTTATTTTTGTTGCCTGTGGCAGCTATGATTGCCCTAGTCGAACTCGTTCGAACTTGAAGTCCTGATCGTCAATTTCGGCAGTTGCGTAGTCTAGATTACATTTCACTGTCGTCCGAATCTAACAGTAGAGCTGGCGTTAGATAGGCAAACTTTTAAGCTAAATTCTGTAGCTGCTGAAACCTCTCACAAATTTCAACACCTATTCTATCTAACAAAGAAAATAGCTTCCGTTTCAACTCATTTTCATGGGAAAAGTTGGCATCTCTACTTTCGTCTTTAAAAATGTGCCTTCTCGTTTTGCGCATCTAAGGTTCCATGGAAATGTCAAGGTCTTCAAACATATTTTTTTGCATAACTTATAGCGCCGTCTGTCAATTCCTCTCGTTTCTCTATCAGTACCGTCTGCGAAAGCACTTATTTTCTGAGCGCTCAGTTTTATGTCGAGTACCTTTGTAAATATTTTTGTGCATCGTTTATTTCATGTAGCACAGGTCGCCAGAGGCCCAACCCACCGGGTTGGTCTAGTGGTTAACGCGACATCGCAAATCAGCTGATTTCGAAGTCGAGAGTTCTAAGGTT
>JAAAKQ030147282.1:0-13052 GCA_010016005.3 Zanna intricata
AGGCCTGAGTGTAATCTCTCAAGTTCCCTAACCACTCTGTCACGCGCAAACTCATACCGGGGACAGACATACAGCACTCAAATCAGAGAAAGATGAAGAGAGCGATAATTACCGTTCGAATTAAAATAATGAGGTCGACTTTAAAATATATTAGCGATCCAGATATTATTTATAGTCATAATAAAATAAATATTGATCGTTTAATTCGTAACAAATAAGAGAATATGATTTTTCTACGCGACAAAAAAAAAATAAATAAATAATTTAATCAATTTTCTGTTTTTACAAACAAGAGGACATAAATTTATTGTGTATTTTCTACTTAAGAGTTATGAAAAAAATACTGTAGAGAAAGCTGGTGGAAAATACTTGTAGCGTAAATTGCACAGGATTTCGAGCGGATCGATAGTTATTAATTGAGCGATGAGCCGTACTGAGTCGGTATTATGGCAACGTAACGTTCATAATAAAAAAGTTTGTCTTTTCTCTGCCAGACATCAACCGTATCCGTTTCCGAGTCTTTACTTATTAAATATCTCAGAAAAGGAGGTTTTATCTGGAGACCAAAATCGTTTCAGAACGTTAACGTTGTTATAAAATATCCATGCAGTTTTAAAAGAAATACGCGTTACTTTACGGTGCGAATTGCTTCCTTCATTTATCTCCATACGTAGGCGATAGCGAAAGGTGCTCGCTCATCTCTTGTCAAAAGCACGCGCGCACACACATCATTATCTGTCGACCTCGTTTAAAAATAATATATTATTTAATAATGCACCACACTGGGAATAAGCGTTATACAATTAACCGCGAAAATAAATCCGGATACTTATACACACGTACGCAAGCGGTAGCGACAGTAAAGAATATAAAACCTGCTAATAATATCAGTAATATGTTTACAATTGTATAATAGGAATGATACGCGCAAAAAAAAAAATCGAAATGATAAAAAATTTAAGCGTACCCTTAGGGCTACGTACACACGAAAGCGACTGCAGTCGCGCGATTGTGAGATACCAAGAATTGTATGAGGTCGCGCGACAACCGCTAGGACTTCGAGTCGCGCGGCTGATCGTGCGACTGGCCAAATCGCCCGATTGATTATGTACGGCCTCATACAATTCTTGGTATCTCACAATCGCGCGACTGCAGTCGCTTTCATGTGTACGTAGCCTTAATGAGTTACAGAGAGAAGAAAAGATTTTATTCGATTAAAGAAATCACAGTCATCGTTAAGGTGCATCCATGTCCCGATCGAGTTCCTGTTGCGACCAATGATATCCGTTTTAATAAAAAATAACCCCGAAAAGATTGAAATATATTAAAAAAGATAAAGACATTGGACAGAATACAAGTATAAATAACATTAAAAAAATACGATAGTAAATCCGTCGATATGCAGGAAGTCAAAGTCTATGTTTTAATTTCAGGAGTAATTCGACACTTAATTTATGCAACTCGGTCTGAATATAAACGCACATTTACACTTGAGCATATGTAAACGAACAGACCTACGGCCAGTCATATTTTCTGGCGGTCTATTTTTTTCTGTTACGATTTCGTCATCTAACATACGGAAGGTTGTAAATCAACGCGTAAAAAAAAAAGCAACTGCGTCCGCTAAACGCGTTTTAAACAAAAACGTGTTTACAATCCGGAGAACGGGTAGCGATGGCGGGCGAATATTAAAACGTACTAAACCCCGACCGTCTACGGCAAGGAATCCAAAGATTACATTAATATAAAATACAGTTGAGTCTACAACGTTGCGCCGAAGTCCAAGATCCCGATAAATGTTTAAATATACACCCGCACCGTAGTGAAACTACAGACGTGCTAACACCCTTACCCCTGACGACTAATTTAACTTAGAAACTCCTTTGAAAGGCCTACTTGTCAAGGAACTAGGAACACCAGGGTCCGAATAGAATATCAAATTTAAAAAGAGTTAACGTGAATTTATAATTAAACTGTGTTAAAAAGAACACGGTTCGACTTGAGACAAAATACTCCGTACCGCGGGTACTAGCGAAATTAAATAATTAAACCGATTTCTAATCGAATTCTTCACCGAAAAGCGGGTGGTATTCGACTTTCAGGTAAACTTTTCATTCTGTTTACTGCAGGCTACGAGAGGTAACATTTTGTTTTAAACTATTAAAACCCGTTCGATTTAGCTCGGCAGACCGGAATGAGATATTTACTTTCTGGAATAAGATATGAACGTTACTTTAAAATGAGCTAAATAGAAAACGTCCTGGATTCGAATCCCAATCAGGCATGGCATTTTACACACACGCTACAATTCATTCATCTCATCTTAACGGTGGATACCTTATCATCTTGGATACCTTAACATCTCATCTTAACGGATATACCTTAACGGTGGTTCCGGAGGTTAAAAAATAAAAAAAATATTCTTAATGTTAGAAGAAATAAGTCTGGAAATTTACTGCGACTTTCCAACTCTGGAATTTGTTTTTATACATAAAATTTGAAGTCTTCACGCGCAGATCCTAGTCTTCCGGAATTCTTTCCTGGAATGTTCGAATAAAAAAGCTACGTGTTCGTTTATAAAAAAAAAAAAACTAGTTTGAAATTTAACTATTAAATTAAAAAATGTTTACTTTTATTTCAGAGGTGTCAGGTTTTTTTAATAAAGGAAACAATGCATTAAAATAATCGTATTTCCAGCTGGTAAAAACTATACATGTGTGCCTATATATTTCTTCTGAATAGAAATTATTTAATATAACTTCGTTTAGAACGAAAATACATTAATATTATACAATCGAGCTCATCGATAACGAGAAGTCATTTCTTATCTCATTTCACCACAGTAATTAATTATTTATAGTTTAAGCGAACGGAATGTTATAACAATAATTAATACATGGGACGATTTTACTTGAATCAAAACGGTCAAATTACTTTAACGAAATAAAAATTTTTAAAGCAATAAGATCAATTTGTTTTTTTGTTTATTTTTTAATCGTCACCAATATTTTTTCTCTGAACGACCGTCTTCTGAGACGATTTTGAATTTGAGAATTTTCTGCAATTCGCCAATTATTTTTAAATACTACCTTGCTTTGTTCGCTCTTTCGATCAGAATAAATAATTTTTTAAAATTAACTAATACAATACAAAGGATTATATTAACAAATACTACAGTAAAGTTGCTTACAATTTAATCTCCAAAACGTTTTTACAATTTGAAAACTCGGGATACTAAATTCTGTAATGCGATTGGCAACGTTGGAACACTTACAAGCGGTAAACTGGCAGAATTACTATCATTTTTCTCTTTAATAAGTAAAATAGTACTGTTTGTGATAAATAATCCATAAAATGACGTGATTAGTACAAGTTCTGACAACTATAAAAAGGAATACCAGTTGTAACGATTTATCAGCGCTTCTAATCCGGTCTATGTTCTCTATAATCAACTAAATTTACTACAAAAATAATAATACTAATAATTTTACTCAAAATTATACCTTGATTTCGTCCGCTAAATGGCATCACCGAACGGTCGTAGACGCCCCAACATAAGTAAAAAGTTTCTGCCGAAAAAAAAGCAAAGAAAAACTTAAATCGTTAAGAGCGGGAAGTGGTTTCTCCTGTAGCTTTCCTCACTGAGCTCGATATATTCTCCTATACAATACTTCTACTCGATAAAAGAATTTTTAAAAATGCGAAACAAAAATCCTAAGAATCTCTGACGAGACACGGAATCGACTGAACTCGGCAACGAAAATAAAAGTGTCGGTAATAAATAAATTACCGGGTAAAAAGATACTTAACACAATATTTTCTTCCGGAGACTGCTTATGATAGGAATCGTAACGTAAATATTATTTGGCTTATTTCGGCTCAAATACGGTTTAGATACAGTGGCACCCGCTCACTAAAAAACCGGTCGAAGTTATTTCTTTCGACCGTACCTAAAACTGTTTCTTGAGAATTTCTATACTTTTGTTTATTTATAACTTGCATTTACTTCGACGTACGATCCTTAGGAAATTATCTGGCATGTCTATTTGTAGTGCTCGGACATCCGATTTTGTCGATATCACTTTATTCTTTACAATCATTATCGTGATTCTCTGAAAAAATATTTTTTTAAATATCAAATATATTTTGAATTTTGTCACGAAGGGAGAGCAAACAAGAAGGGAAGGTTACCTCGGCCTGGTCCGCGTCACTCCTAAAATTACAATATCTGTTCCTATTGCAGCCAATTACATAAATCGCGGCCGCCGATCCTCTCTCTCTTTTTCTCTTTAGCCTCCTGAACTCCCGTAAAGTATTACTTCGGATAATGAATAAGGATGATACGTATGAAAGTAAATGAAGTGTAGTCTTGTACAATCTCAGGTTCACCATTCCCGATAAGTGTGGTTAATTGAAACCCAACCACCAAAGAACACCGGTATCCACGATCTACAATTCACATCCATATTCTTCGAAATCAGCGGATTTGCAAAGACGAGTTTAACCACTAGATCAACCCGGTGGGTTGCGGCCGCCGACCCTAGATAATGTTTCAGCTCATCGATTGATTTAAATAAAAGCGAGCACTGCTTAATTTTATGAAACTTTTAAACTATACGCAGTACACGTTATTTACTTTTAAAGCAAATTATTATAAAATAAACATAGAAAATAAAAGCAGAAAAATTTTCTCGAACGATCCGAAACAAAATTTTAAACGATCGATCAGTTGTGCGTTTGACGAAACTACTGAATAAAATACTCGAGGGTTGTAATCGAGGGCTACACACTTTCTAAACAAAATCAAGGTAAAAATATTCATACTTGTATTTGATTAAAAAAAAGAGTTTGCCCTTTAAAGTTTTGGTAAAAAACTTTTATTGAATTTAGATGAATTAAGAACCGAAATAAAAACAAACATGGATGAAATATTAATTTTTAAATCGTGCAATAATTAAAATATTAACATTACAAATTTATAATTTCAATTCAATTTTAATCACAGACATTTTTCTTTTGTGCAGAAAAAGGTTTAATTAATCGCGCTTACGTTTAAAAATATCTACGATCAGACAACTGCTTTACATGTTTGATTTAAGTGAAAAACAGAAGAATGCAATAACATAAAATATTTACAAATTAAACATTACGTAAACAATTAAACATAAAAGAGTGACATCAACACCGGGTCAAAACGGCTACTTGAACCGATCCGGCACCAGAAAGAAGTTTTCCGGCTGGATTATGCGTTCGCAAGCCAAGCCGGAAAACTCGCCCGGCAGAAGACGACCTTAAACGGAAAGTCGGACCCGTAGTAGAATCTCATCGTTATCTCTAATACCTGAAGTCGTAATCTCTAAATTAATAATAAAGTTCAAATTACAATAATTTTTTTTAATTCTACGGACATCGCGAATAAATATCTTTCCGACAGAAATGAATCGGGAGAAGATTACCCAAGAAGGCTGCCTGCGTCGATACTCTAAAAATGCATCATAAAAACAAGAGTTTTCCGCTCAAAAACAGAACGTATTTAAAATCAAAAACTAATCGTGTGCTCGTACTGGCGAGCTGATTACATGATCGTAGAGCGGTCCGCAAGCTAACTTAATTTCAGGAAAGCGTGCGGATCTCGATTACAACCCTCCAGAATTTACTTTTAATATTTTCGTCAAATACACAGATGATAGGGCGTTTAAAATTTTGTTTAGATTGTTCATAGAGATAAATAACTCGCGAATTAAACAAAATTAATCGACACGAAGTCAGAAAGTCTAAGATTACCGACAAACGACGATTAAAAGATATGATTTCGAACGTACTCTAATAAAAATATTACTTTCACTAATTCTTTCCTACCACTCGCTTGTATTTAATAAGCGTGCTCGCGCGCACACACACATATGTAACATACTATGCATCTAACTGACAGCTATCTCGAATAAAACTATATATTCTCTCTCTCTCACTCTCTCTCTCTCTCTTTCTACGTTAACTTCGATGGGCGCTCGTTAATAGTAACACACTCGTTTGGCTATATTCTACATATTTTTTTTTAAATATTAAAAAGGTACGTTTTTATTTACATAACATCTTCACAACCTGTAGGAATGGACATCCGATCTGGACAATTCCTAACCGATCCGCAGAGTGCATGATTATAAGAGAAATTTTGACATTTAGTAGGAATTGAGGCTAAATATCAGACGTTACCACATCAAGGGATTTAGCATTTAAGACATAAGCGTATTCTATTACTTCACATCTAATGCTGGATTAAAAAAAAAAAATTCTTTCGTTAGATTTTAATGTTGTTTAACAGTTTATTCATATTTCTTGGTAGTTAATCCACGGGTAAATACAGTAATTAAATTGAAATCTGTGGTGTTTTCTCGTCTTCCTACCCGTAATAAAAAAATAAATAAGTAAATAACTTCAAAAACGCACTAATAAAAAGAAAAAAAAATTATAATAGATTCTTCTTTAAATTTCGAAGTTTTGACATTCGAAAATAATTAAAAATTATTAAGTTATGGGACGTTTGTTTTTAATTCGGCGTAAACGTCAAAAAAAAAAAAAAAAAAATTTTGAGAGTTGAGTTGAGAAAGTTTTTGTTTTACTTTATTTTTCATGTACTGCAATTCTAAAACTATCATAAAATATTATTCTATAATTTCTACTCATAATCGCAAAAATTTAGAGAAATATTTTAATTAATTTTTTTTTTCGTTTTTGTGTGTTATTTGATCATTTTTACTTCATTTGATACATCGAATTTGAAATTCCCATTCTCGAGATACGGAATATTTTTTGCATAGTACATATCCTAAATAAACTACCATGCGAGTGGAATGAAGACACATTAAGCGTTTGTGATGAGATGCTATGCGGGAGACCTCCCTCACGTGTTCTAAGACGACGCACGCGCCGCCGGTCACCGACAACTGATTGTCGAACTGTCTGAAAATAAGAGATTACGACAATGTACAAAAATGACTGTTAAAAAATAATAATATAGACACAAGGTGTTAATGCCCCCAAAAATAAAAGGTTGTTTTTTTTTTTCAAAGAACATGCTCTTCTAATCGAATGCCTTTTATCTTCACCACTTTGCCGGAACGAGAGATAAGAGAAAAAACACTCCTTAGGAATAGTTAGAAGACAGACGCGGAAACCGCGATGTGCTATTTTACAGATTCGATTATCCAAATGCCTACACACAATGCAGCTTATGTATAGTTGCGCGTTTCTTTTCTCACTAGAATAACAAACTACGGAAATCGAGCTTCTTATAATAGTTATTTAGATAATTGTAAAAAATAGCTGACCAAAGCAGATAAAATATTTTGATACCGCTTATAGATCTTTAATCGAATTGCAAATGTTTTTAATACGAGTCTCTATAGAAGTGCATTTCTTTCGAGGTTGCCGCTAATCTAGTTTGGAGAACTTTACATCTGATTTACGGCATAAGCTTACAGTTATGATACTGCTAACATAAAACGGTTCGAGGCAAGATTGTGCAGGTGGGATTATCCAGAAAAAAACATAATTTTTTTTACAAACAAAATATAATTTTTTTTTTGTAAATGAATTAAACAGATTTATTTTATTAAAATGTTTGTAAAAACTACGGGTCAATTAAACGTTGAATCGGAAAACCGAAAAAAATTCGTAATTCGATGAACATATTATTTACTAGTGGTCATATACATTTTTTACAAAAAAAAATTACATTTAAAAAATATCAGCAAAATTTAATACTACATTACTTCATCAAAACTACGAAAAAACTTAAAGAAAAAGAATTTGTATGTTTTCAATATGAAAATGATTTATTACAATAAACAAAGAGGTCAACGTAGAATATGGCGCGTAAGTTAGTATTTTGAAAACGAACTATTAGTGTCGATCCCGGTGCACTCATGAGCTTTTGGTAACGACCCAGCAGAAATTGTGATTAGTTTTTAGCAAATTACAATTTAATGACATTTAATCCAATTTTTTTAAGAATCAAAGCACAATATCGTTTTAATATATTTGTTACTTATCTCTAGATTATTTTTATTTTTTTAATTTCGCATGTGAAATAACACTCACTGGATTGCTTAAAACTAAATTCCCCACATTTTATAAATATTGTAAATTTACAATACTTCGTTCCATAAGCAATCCATAATTTACGAACCGAAGTGATATTTTAAACGACTAAAATATGACGACAAAATGACAATAAATATAACAACAAATGAATGAACAAAAGTATGCAAGTAATTTGCTATAAATAAATGAATAATTAATACAATGCCCGAACAAAGAAAAAGGTTAAGGCTCAAGAAAATGTCAAAAGAGTTAACATTGTTATCCAAGGATTAATTCAATGGTTACATGACATCACGAGGTTCTAAATATTCTATGTATAAAGTTTTGGCACGACTCGCACCTTAATAAAATCGAGAAAGTGATACAGGTTTCCTCCTACGTGGCACAGTGCTAAAGTAAAGAACGCATTACCTTGAAATGTAAAGAAGAGAGTAGCTGTCGGTAAGACGAAAAATAATAAAGCCATAGTTTTCCTCAACGTAGACACACAGTTTAATCTTGAGAACGTGAATTTATGATCTTCAAAAATAATATTCGGAGTCACTAGCGGTAATCATTTAAAGGCACAGTAAGCAAACCGATGGAAATGAGTGCATATCATAACGTATTTCGTAACAAGTCGAACGAAGCGAACCGTTATATTCAGAAATGTTACTTCCGTTTATATGAAAGAATTAACTTTTCTCTCAAATAAAACACCAACAAAACTACCCGATTGTAGCACAAAAAAAAAAATATTTGTATCTAAAAATCACAATCTCAAAAAGCACACGGAAAATTTTACGAAATGCGTCAAAACAATACCATTCTTTACTCAGATGAACGCAAGGAAGCGCACAAACAACCTGTTGAATAACAGCTTGGCAACGCTTGAAACTGACTGGTGACGACCGTTGTGTGCCAACATCGTACCCGCCCTCAGTGCAGCCAACGTAAGGTAAAAGTAATTACCTTAGTATTCTTACATGTCGGCGCACTTTTTAAAACTACTTGCTAACCGCCTAGGAAATGTATGATGACGATTACAACTAGTCGTATTGATTTTTACTTCATTTTAGATAAGCAAGATATTTTGGTCAAAGAGATGGAGTTAAATCATTAATAATCGAACAGGTCAGTGAGGGAATAATAAGATCTGCATTTTAACATGTTTATTTTGAAATCAAATTTTTTCCCTTCATTCATACAAAGCGTAAAGTAACATTTAATAAGAAACAAAATGGCTATTATTACACGTACGTTCGATAAGATTTATTTACGGTATATTATTACATATTAATAATCACAGATCGTATGAAAAACTGAAACTTTATCCGTCATTATTTCTAATACCTTCTTCGTGATACCTTTACATTTCATAAAAAAATTAAGTAAACAAGCCCATTATGTAGAATTGTCTGTCTGATTTTTGTGTAAGAATTAAATAACATATTTTAACTAAACTCGGATAAATAGATAAATACTTTATCGAGATCGAAACATAATTATTCATTTTATACTTTGTCAGGAACGGTGATTACTCTGTTATTCGAACAAAAAAGGATATTAAAATCGAATATCTCACAATAATACGACGGTTTTCCATAGACTAAAAGTAGACGACAAGGCTATTTTTTTCTCCGATTAAATGGAATTAGATATAGGTTTTTGGCATCTGTAAATTTTTTCAATGTTATATGTTAGCATTCCCGGCCGTTATAGAATAAAACGAAGAGAAAATATCGATAATGTTCAAAATAAGTTCCCCCCCTCGGATTTTCATATCTGTCATCGTTTTAAGGTACCCCGACACCAAAAATACTTCAATCTAGGACACACAATTCTATAAGAAGGAATATGTGTCGGTATTCATTCGGCTTTGGATTTCAGGAACTCCGCGATCGTAAAGTTCGATGCAATATCTCGTGCATCGTTTCTTTTAAACGTTTGAAAAAAAATCAAATGATAGTTAGGGAAATATCGACAAGCTGCTATTTCTTCCATAGGGTCGAATTTCATAAAAATTTTACCCTTACATATTTTAATACGTTAAAAAAAAATTGAAGAAATATCAATGAAAATTAAAAAAAAACCTTATGCATAATTTTTTATTTTTTAAATCTTTTCTAGCTTTTATCGTTTTACATTTTTATTAATTTTTTAACAGTTTCCTTTTCTAAGCAATCTAGCAGCGGGGAGTTACAACATATAACTCTTATCACAAAGATATATTTAATAGTCCTTAAGAATAAAAGTTATTTCCAGAATTTTTTCTTTCGACAGATTTATAAGAACATTTATATTTATTTCACAGATACGGCGGCAATATAAATATAATTTTTTATTTTTCAGGCTATTTTTACCGTATAACACAAATAAATATATACACCTATAAGCTACATAAATATTACGAATCGTAGATCCATAATCAAAGACGTATTAAAGATCAGGATTTTCGATGTTAAACTTTAATTTTATAACTATCAAAATACTTTTAGATTTACGAAAGGATGTTTAGCGATAAATAACATTTATTTATTAAACCGATCCGGTTATGTTCAATGTATATATGAAAACAAGGATGACTGTGACTGCAGATATAGGCTGTGATTTCATTCTACGCACGTAAACTCTGATACAATATATATATGTTCAAGAACAACATTCCGTCAAGAAAAAGACGATCATAATTTTATTACTTGAGTTTTTTATTTTTAACTCATGAAACACTGGTTAGATGGACAATGAATCAATACGGAATCGACTGACATAACTCACTAATAAGACTGTAAGTGAAACAAATCAATATTTCAACACTATAATCGTAATACCAAAAAAGAGTCGATATCAGCGGTTACGATCTATGAGAAAGGAAAAGCTAATATTTTAGTACTCTCTAATGAGGTATAGTTAAAAATTGATTTTATAAATACATCCTCGTAAAGAGTATTAGCCTCAAAAGAAATACCAAACGGCAGAAGGCTCAGAAGACTAGAATATTCATTTATCGTACGACGCATAGGTGCTTATAAAATACAAAACGTTTTTTAAAGTTAAATTAGTGTCTCGATCGTTCTATGATCTCACGTCGAATTTCATCAATTAATCTCTAAGGCTCTCAGCGAGCGGCATCCGATTAGACATATCACATCACCGTCCGGAGTATTTCACCGCACTTATCACCCGTAGTAGAAAACATTTTTCGAGTAGTTATAGCTTTTGTGTCTGGTCCTTACACGACTGAGAGCCTGCACCTCAAGTTTCTAGGAAGACCGAACGAAGCCTTGTACCCGAACGCTTATGACTTGAACCCGTTGACAATCGTTATCGTTGTGGGAGCCGTTTCCCGCTGTCGAGGTTCGTACTAAAAACTTAAGTCCTCCGTATATTTTTTTTTAAATTTGTTGTCTATATGTTTAGCGTTAAACTATTTGTTAGCTTTTTTGGTCTAGTATTTGTTAGCTTATTATTATTCTGCAGCTCTCTTTCAGAAAAACCGGCGATGAATCGCGTATCTTTCCCATCTACGGCCCCCCCCCACGGTCAATTTATGCGATTAATTATTTTTCAGAAACGTTTTTCAGTTTTACTCAATTTGTAAGTCTTTTCGATTCGAAGAATCGAATATAAATTTTTTGAATATATAATATTTAAATCCATTTTGATTTTATTTAATTTTTAATTTTTTTTTTTTTTTTTTTTTTTTTTTTTGAAGTCGAGATGCTCGAAAAAATATCGAGATTTTTAATATCAGTGTATTGGCATAACGATTTCGAAAAATATGTTTTCGACTTTTTTAAAATTTAGAGACTCATGAATCAGGGATTTTTTTAATGATTAGAATATTCACTAAAATTGCCATATCAAGGATAGGATTATTCAGCCCTTAATGGCTATTTCTTTTATTCGGCTTTTCTTCGATCTCTCCTTCCACGTGGATTATATTCAAAAGCTTTGACTGGTAAACGTTCCGATCACATTCTATTTAAATGGTCACTTCAATTACCTCTATAATTCCTAATTTTGTCCAATAACGGCGCCATATTGAGTTCGCTGTATTCTTGTGTTTATATTTTCTTTCCGTTCTTTTAAGAATATATATATATATATATATTAAAAAGCGTGGGTGGTCACGCTTCAGACAGCATCCCTACTTTAGACCTTTGCTTGTTATAAAACCCTTAGTTATACTATTACCAAATTGATTAGATAAAAATTATCCTTTTATATGCTGTGAATAACTGATATGATATGAAAAGGACATCCTTGTGGTCCAATATGTTCCATAAAATTTCCAATCTATGCTATCAAATGCTCTCTTGAAATCAACAAAATCAAAATGAGTTTTAAGATTATACTCCTTGTGTTTCTAAATTATCTGCTTCAAGACAAAAACTATATTAATACAGGATCTATTCCTTGTGAAACCTTCATAAATTAAAGAGTCCATTATCATCTTCAGACATTCATTAATTATTAAAACATAGAGTTTATATGGTATATAATAAACTTATTACCTATACCCTACACAGAACTTACCCTATAATTATTACTGTGCAAATTCCAGTCATTCTTCTTGAATAGATTTATTATCTTATAAATATTACACTCTTCTGGAATCTTATGTTATCTCCAGGGTATGTTAAAGAGATGTAACAGTTTCAAATGCAACATGCCACTATATTTTATCAGTTCTACATTAATATTATCTATTCCAGTTTCCTTTATGTTTCTCGCTTTCTTGAGAGCTGTCACTAACTCATCCAATGTAATTACTGTCTGTATGACAATTCTCATATGAATTACAGTCAGAACTACCATCAACGTTCTCATTTTTGCACCATAAAATTCTACACTATTCCATTGATTCCTCTGGAACTTTAACCCCATATTTGCCCCCCCCCCCCCCCCCCCCCCCCCCCCCCCCCCCCCCCCCCCCCCCCCCCCCCCCCCCCCCCCCCCCCCCCCCC